>MJUU01025965.1:47693-58595 GCA_002080025.1 Modiolus philippinarum | reverse complement strand
GACGGACGGACGACGGACGACGGACGCCAAGTGATGGCAATAGCTCACCCTGACCCTTTGGGTCAGGTGAGCTAAAAATTATCTAATAAAATTGTCCGAATCATCTCGAGTTTGGATTACTAATTTAAGGACCTGCAATTAACGACATTTTCAGCTAGATTCACGTCTTCCCGGATTTGACTACCGACTTTGACATTTTCCAGGATTAAATCACTCACAGTGTGACGGGTGCTGTTAACAGAGCAGGACATGCTTACCCTTCCGGAGCACCTGATGTCACTCTCAATTTCACTGGAGTTCACACTGTGAGTGCCTTTGTTATGAATGTTGTGGTTTCTGGTTCTGTGCTTTGTGTCTGTCTGGCGTCATTGTTTTTGTGTCTAACGTCATTGTTTTCTGTGTTCTCGTTTTTGCCCTGTCTTTGGACTTCGATTTTTGTGAATTTCACCCCTTTGTTCCTTCGGTATTCTACTGCCGTTATTTAATGTATTGCTATTGACACAGGTAGGGGGAATTGGCGGAGAAAATCGTGTTTGTAATTTTTGTAATGAAAATATTGGACAGGTGATGAATTTCATATATTGTTTGTATGTAATAATGTTAATATTGTTATTCTTGAAAATTAATATTTATCTTCATACTATATGAACAATCCTGGTCATAATAAAATGATAGGAGTCGTATCTAATTGTAACAAAGAGTGTATGAGAGGTCCATAAAATCTTTGGATGTAGCTCGAATGAGGCGCCTTAGGACAACCATGAGCCCTAATTCAAAAACCATATTCGATGATCCCGAGGTAGAAAAAACATTAGCCTTCCTCCATGACAATCATTGTAATAGCAGACAAGGACCAACACAACATCACATTTATCTGCAAAAGACACTACATTGACTGCTTAATGAAGGAGATGGGCATTAACAATTCATTTGGCAACTCTACATACAACCTTTCCACCATACCAAGGGAGGACATACTAGTACTAAACAATCACAAATCAGAATTGTCTTCCTTTGATATCAATTTGAGTGAAGAGAACAACAGCCTGCCTTGTTTATACTGGGTACCTAAATTACATAAATACCCTTACAAACAGAGATACATTGCTGGGTCTGCCAAATGCACAACAAAATCTGTTTCTAAGCTCTTAACTTCATTACTTACTGCAGTCAAAAATGGACTGAAGATATATAGTGATAAAGTATACTCAACAAGTGGAGTGAACCAGATATGGATTCTCAAAAACTCGAAAGACGTATTAGAATGTCTATCTTCAACTGAACCCAACCACTGCAACAGTGTCAAAACATTTGATTTTTCTGCTAAAGTAGGTACTCCGGGGTTTAATACATCAGTCTTTCTGTACTAAAAAGGGTGAAAGAAGATATTCATGTTTAGTGAAAGGTAAAGATGGGGCATATTTTGTTAAACATCACAGTGATTCACACACAGAGGAGGATGTCATCGCAATGCTGGAATTGTTGATTGATAACATATTTGTAGAATTTGAAGGGAAAGTTTTCCAGCAGACAATAGGGATATCTATGGGGACTAATTGTGCGCCACTTTTAGCAGATTTGTTTCTTTATTCGTATGAAGCCAGGTTCATATAAGGGTTAGTTCATATAAAGACAATAATTTAGCCAAGTCCTTTAATTTCAGCATCTGTTATATAGATGATGTTCTCTCGTTGAACAATCCTCAATTTAAGGATAACCTTCATCTTATATACCCTAATGAACAGACAATAAACTAGCCAAGTCCTTTAATTTCATCTTCCGTTATATAGATGATATTCTTTCGTTGTCCAACCCTCAATTTAAGGATAACCTTCATCTTTTATACCCCAAAATAAACTCGAAATTAAACAGACCACTGATACACCATCATCAGCATTATACCTGGCCCTATCCATCTATATTGAAAACTCTGGACATCTGAAAACAAAACTTTACGACAAGCGTGATAATTTCGACTTTCCAATAGTGGACTTCCCGTTTTTGAGCAGTAATATTCCCACATCTCCGGCAAACAGTATGGCGTGTACATTCCCCAACTCATTCGCTATTGCCGTGCCTGTAGTTTGTACATCGATTTTGTCAACAGAGCGAAATTACTTTCTCAAAAACTAATACATAAAGGGTATGTTCAGTCACTGTTGCAATTGTCACTACAGAAATTTTACGGTCGTCACCACGATTCGACAGACCGTTACAATGTTTATATTTCACAAATGAGAATATATATCTTTGGGAAGATCCAGAGTTTACTACCGAACTGACTAACACTGACTGTGACAAAACTGGACTTTCCACTGGCAGTGTGACTGTTGCCACGCGTGGGACAGATCATGGTAACCCTTCTGGAGCACCTGTTGGTAATTCAGTTTTTGTAGGGGTTCACACTACTAGTGCTTTAGTTATGTGGCGTTCATGTTCATTTTTGTTCATTTGTTATGTCTTTGTCATACTGTCTCAATTTGTGATGGATATGAATTGCCGTGATTTTGGATTTTATGACTTTAGAATTCCCGCTTTCCTCGTTCTTGCTTTGGTATTCGTTTACCGATGTATTATATAATATGAAAAAATGTATATGCAGAAAATGCCCCACATTCAAGGTCGAGGATAGTAACTTAGGTACCAACCTCAGACTGTGCTGTTTTATTCGATTTGATTTGGGTTAAAATTTATTATGGTTGTTTAAGTGCCATATATTACCAACGTCATAGATTATGTGACGTTAACACAAAGGCATTCCGGGTACTGGCGCTAGCAACGTTCTTAGCAACGAGACAGGGGCATGGGTTTTGAACTAACAAGTTACCAACCGATAAAAAAAACCGGCATTCATCACAAGCCGGGGATAACACCGTTTACATAACATTTATTCTCTTATCGAAATTATTTTTTTTTTATTTACTGTATAGGGCTTTATATTCGAGGTACGAAATTTTCTCGAAAATTGGTACCCCGCTAAATTTAACAACCATACAGTTTATATCCACTGTGTTTATCATTTTCTATTTTAAATATTATTTGGTGCAGTATTTGCTACAATAATTTTCAAACACCCGCTCGTTTTTGGAATATTTTAAATCCTCGACGCATTGATAAGGGTGTCTACCTGATATCGTCTATTAAAAATCAGAAATAAGTTTTGAACTTATTTTGAACAGTTAGATGAACTTCTCCATCTGATTCAAATTCGAATATATATTAACTGACTGTAGAATATGATAAACATTATGTAAAAATAAAAAATACTTTGTCCACACTGGTTAAGCGCAAAGACTGTACATTAAAACAAATACACATGTTTTCTTGTTGTCCGGTATAGGATTTATTTCCCTTGGAAGGTATGACCAAGAAAAACAAAATTTGACTAGAACTGACAAGGATCTTAATGAATTTGCAAATCATTTAATAAAAGTTTAATATATACGAACAAATGTAGACAAATAGTGTGGAGAAAAATCATGCTTCATGCGATATAAGATCCCTCCTTTATTTCTCCTTATAAGATCTGACGCGTCAGGAGTCTAAAATTTCTACCCCTACATATTTTCCCCTTTTCCAGTGGCAATCCAAACTCGTTAACCCAACTATCCCTTCCACTTTTTTTTCAAAAACTTTTTTAAAAGGAAAGATCTCGACTTTGACGTAAATGCTCATCTTAGTACTCAAATTTACGACAAATGGGACGATTTTAATTTCAAAGTTATCAATTTCCCAAATATGGACAGCGATATTCCTGCTTCTACTGCTTACGGAGTGTATGTTTCACAATCGATTCGTTAGACGAGAGCTAGCACAAATTATACAGACGTTCTCATTAGACGTAGCTTTATCCGTGACCACCTTATTAATACAGGCTTAAAAGTCTCATACGATCATTTAAATAATTAAAAACTTTAGAAAACACACCAAAGGTGCGAAAGCCGAGTTTCGAATATTTGTTATTTTCATAAGTACATCATCAGATAGTTGCATATAAGCATATAAATTCTTTTATTTCAATCAGAGACTAATTATGGAATTTTTGAGGATGTTTGACTTTGTCCTAACTTGACTAAAAATTTGGCAGGGGCTATAATCTAGGTGATACGTACTGCTGATAGCTGCATGAAGTCAAAACATTCCAAGTTCCTTTCCAAAAAAAGAAAAAAAAAAACGTTGGGCAGGGGTTCCCCTTAAAATCTAGTTTTTTTATCATTGCTGAAATTGTAAAAGTAATACCTTTTCTTTTCTAAAAATTTCCGTTTTCTAGTTTGGTATACATAACAACCAAAAGCTCCACTATCCATTACAACCCATTTCAGACCACCATTCAAAAAAATTTGGGTAGGAGTTCCCCTTATAATCCAGGTTACATACATATTGCTGAAATCAAAACATTCCAAGCCCCCCTTTCAAAATAAAGATTGGCAGGGGTTCCCCTTATAATTTAATTTATACATATTTCTAACATTGTGAAGAAAAATATGTATACTGTTTTTCTAAGATTTGGTGTTCTGGTTTGATTTCCATGGCAACTGAAAGCTCCACTATCCATTAACACCCATTTCAGACCACCTTTCAAAAAAAAATTGGGCAGGGGTTCCCCTTATAATCTAGGTAATATGTATTGCTGAAATCAAAAGATATAAGCATTCCGAGCCCCCTTTCATAAAAAAATTGGCAGCGGCCCCCCTTATAATCTAATTTATTTTGTGACGGAAAATATGCAGCAGAACACTTTTTTTACAAAGATTCAGTGTTCTGGTTTGGTTTCCATAGCAACTGAAAGCTCCTCTATCCATTACAACCCATTTCAGACCACCATTCAAAAAAAAAAATTGATCAGGGGTTCCCCTTAAAATTCAGGAAATATTTATTGCTGAAATCAATAATTTACAAAAAATCAGAATACACAAATGTATTTTTTTTCATCTAAGATTTTATTTCTACCGGGCATTGCAAAAAACTTTTAGTAATATTGAATACTTCTTCACATTATATTAATTATCTCCCTTGGTTTTATTTACCCCCCCCCCCTTTTTTTTAATTTTGACTTTTCATTATATCTTATTTTTAAGTTAGTGACAATCCAAAAAGTGTGTTGGTGAAGATAATGAGATCTATGAATTGAATTTACATGTTCTAGCAATGTAAAAACTACTTTTATAGGACTTTATATGAACCATTAAACTTTTCTTAGCTATTTTTGTAATCAAATAATACCAAACATGTGATTTTAGGCTTCAATGAAATGTTTAATTTTTGTTACATTTTTAGAAGTTGTGACCTTGAACTTTATTCCACAAACCTCAAAATCGATAGGGTTCCTCCTCTGATCATAACTCATGTCTTTCCTAACCTTCATTTGGATGTGTAATGTGGTTCTGGAGATAATGTGTGGAAACGGATATGTCAAATTTGTGTTCTATTTTCAGAAGTTGTGACCTTGACCTTTGCCGCACAAACCTCAAAATCAATAGGATCTTCCTCTAATCATAACTGGTGTCTGTGCAAAGTTTCATTTAAATATGGCATGTGGTTCTCAAGATATCATGCGGAAACCCGAAGTTGACGCCCGGACAACCGGACGCCCAGACACCATTCATCAAATTATAGGCCAAGTTCGACTTCATCGCAACTCGGCTAAAAAGTTCTTTAATAGATATCAGTCCCTTGTGGAAGTTTCGGTCGGAACTCTCTGATTCAAGATTCTTTTTTACTCAGTACTGGGATGATCATTTCTTTCAACTGTCTACGACCCTTCAACAGCTATTGCTGTCGATTTTCTACCGGACACCCTAATGGAAGGGGAAGTTGGCATGCCATAAAATCGGTTTAACCCACCATTTCTTTTGAAATGCCTGCACCAAGTCAGGACCATTTGCGGTCAACAATTTTTCCGGTGGTATCCACCTGATTTGTCTTTTTGTCTGATGGACTTCGGCTCTTGACAACTCTGTTCGGTAATTTTGTTATTACCCCCATTTCTTATAATTTTGTAATAAATTAACTGGTTCTCGTCCTGACAAGCTGTTAAATTGTAAAATGGACGTAAAACTTTCTTCGACTGAGCAAGATTTGAGTATTTAATGATTATCGAAAAATTTAGTTTTCTAGAGAAAAAATGTATTTGCAGTTTAATTTTGATATTAAACAATTTATTTACCACTTTGTCGCTTCCAGTTTCTGGTGGAGTCAAACCGGGCAGGATTATTGATTGTATCTGAAAAACGACGTAACATGTATTTGAAAAATATGTTTCCTTACTGTATAAAATTTATATTAATATATATTATGCTCTGTCAACACACTGTCATATATTGTTGAACAAAATTCAGGACAAAATATGTTAATGATGACATCGTCTTCGTAATATATTAGAAAAACCAAACATCCGCGCCCCGCTTCAAAATTATTCATGAGTGATTATTCGATACTTGGCGACGTCCAAATTAGGAAAGGCTTCAACTGCATGTACTTAATAGGAACATTGTCTCATATAACAGCTAGGTTAGTATTTCAAAAAATGTAAAATGATAAGTGTTCTATAAGATCAATGTAAGAGGTGAGTAACCATGGTAAAAAGGCATTTCCAATTTGTTTGAAGGCTGTATAACAATTTTATTACCTCTTTACTTACCATCGATAATAATCATATATACATTAAAGGATCGGTTCAACATGAACTAACCTTCGAATTATTTCAAGGTTATTTACCTTGTTTTCAAGGTCACTTTAAACATATTCTTTGTAAGTAATCCTTTTCAAGAGCTCAACTTTCAGTTGACCTTGACAAGAAGATCCTTGACCTTTTTTTCAAGATAGTGGTCTTGTAATTAGTGTTGAAGATTTTATTCGTATGTAACTTATTCTATAAGAAATCGGAGAAGAAAACCCGGTTTAACCCTACCGTTGGCTTTTGATAGTGTGTGGTGAGTTCCTATCATTGTTTACATTGACCCTGTCTTTTGCCTCCTATTTTCTACAGTGTTTGATAGGAAGAGTGATTTAAGCCGTGATCAGAAACAGCAGCTCTAGTTTAAATTGAACTACTTTTGACATATCGGTTGTCCAAAAATGCATGGGTGTTCCACGGAACACATGTGTCGCCTGCACTATATATATATATATATATATATATATATATAAAAAGAATTCCTGTTTTGTTACATAATGACAAAGTCGAATGATAATCAGACAAAAATCAAAATTAATCAAAATTTAAATGCATGGTGCCAATCTGCAATATGTATTGAAGCATTCCTGTAAGTTTGTTGGAAAGGACCAAGCGGTCCAGAAGGAGTTGCGGATAATGAAGGTATACCCTATGACTCCAATAAGCTAAAATGACAAAGTCAAAAGATAGCTTAAAATTCGGAAAAAAAATAAATGAAAAACATAATGCATGGTGCACACCTGCAATATATATTGAAGCATTCTTGCAAGTTTGGTTGGAAAGTACCAAGCTGTCTATGAGGAGTTGAGGATAATGGATGTATATACCCTATGACTCTAATAAGCTAAAATGACAAAGTTCAAACATAGGTAGAAAATCTGAAAAAATCAAAATTAATCAAAAACTAAATGCATGGTGCACATTTGCAATATATATTGAAGCATTCCTGCAAGTGTGGTTGGAAAGCACCAAGCGGTCTAGGAGGAGTTGCGGATGATGGAGGTATACCCTATGACTCCAATAAGCTAAGATGACAAAGTCAAAAGATAGCTAAAAATTCTGAAAAAAATAAATGAAAAACAAAATGCATGGTGCACACCTGCAATATATATTGAAGCATTCTTGCAAGTTTGGTTGGAAAGTTCCAAGCCGTCTATGAGGAGTTGCGGATAATGGATGCATATACCCTATGACTCAAATAAGCTAAAATGACAAAAATGACATTCAAACATAGCCAGAAAATCTGAAAAAAATCAAAATTAATCAAAAACTAAATGCATGGTGTATATCTGCAACATATATTTAAGCATTCCTGCAAGTTAAGTTGGAAAGTTCGAGGCGGTCTATGAGGAGTTGCGGATAATGGAGGTATGTACCCTATGACTCCAATAAGCTAGAACGACAAAGTCCAAACATAGCTAAAAATCTGAAAAAATTTAAATTTATCAAAAACTAAATGCGTGCTGCATATCTGCAATATATATTGAAGCTTTCTTGCAAGTTTGGTTGGAAAGGACCAAGCGGAGTTGCGGATAATTGAGGTATACCATTTTACTCCAAAAAGCTAAAATGACAAAGTACAAATATAGCTTCAAAATCCGGAAAAACATGAATAAAGAAAAACTAAATGCATGATGCGCATCTGTAATATATAGTGAAGCATTACTGCAAGTTTCATTGGAAAGTACCCAGTGGTTTAGGAGGAGATGCGGATAATGGTACAAATTTTGAAGCCATATAGACGGACGGACAGACGACGGATAGTGATCCCTATGTGTCGATCCTGCACTAGGTGCAGACGACACAAAAATGCTTTCAAAATGAGTAATATTGCGACTGACTGTCTAAAGGGCTTGAAAAGTCATGCATTTCTTTGATAATCTGTTTTTGTGCTTTCTGTTGACGGAACTTTGCATTAAAGCTTCTTTATTCCCTCTGGAGCCAAAATAAATACACGTTACTTATTTAATCTCTACTGGTCATTTCTGTAAGATATCTTACTTGTTCAAGTTTGGATAAAAGAACAAAAGAATACCTTAACTGAAGTAAAGATCGATTTGACACCAATCATTCCAAATTATGCAATCTAAATACTTAGCTGTTCTGCATAATTCTTAATCCAATATAAAATAATTTTGTTGATTTTAACAGACTGCAATAACAAGGAGACATTTTTATTACTGAAGTTGTTTCTCAACCAATGACAAAACACGCAGATCGAATAACATCTAAGGTTTAGACAAAAATGTTAACATTAAAAACCTGGCCTTTCTGACACCAAAACAGTAGAAATTACTAGCAATCATATGATTAAGTTCTAAGAAATACCCATGTTTAAACAAGTATCTTATCAGGCATCCCGAAAAGCACAATACGTTCTTATAATTTTTATATGGATAATCCTGATGTCAATTATATCAAAGACCCAAAGCAGAAAATGTTTTTCTTCATCAACTCACACTGGTGTATTCGACTTTTTTTCACTTTTTTACCTTTTTGGGGCCATTTAGGGCTTGCTATATGGAGTGAGGTTCCTCACTGTGTCGAAGACCGTAGGGTGACCCCTAGATGCTTTGTTTTGGGTCGTTTTAACCTGGATATGGGATGTTGTCTCCTTTCTTTTCCATATTATTTATTTATTGACAATGTTTCCTTTTTTAGCAAAAATAATACCTTTCTTATAGAAACTCCAAATTATGCACATAATTGTTAGAAAATCAAAATGGCTTCATTTTGCAATGGTCAGGACATTCAACTACGTAATGTTAACATTAATATATGTTTATAACTTGAATTTGAAATGTCGCACCGTGCTTTATGTTTGTATCAATACATGGGACCAAGCAGCAGCAAACAAAAACGTTTCTGATAGTAACCAAAATCGAATTTCAGAACCAAATTTTTCTCACAAACTAAATCATACCTTTTCTACTTCCAGTTCCTTTTTAACTTTTACAATTGCAGCTATCCAATTCGAAACTTCATCTACACAATCTCCTTGAAATGAATGAATTTTCATTAAATGTTATAAAAAGGATAACAGGAAACATCTACAATGGCTGAAAATTACAATTACATGGTACAAAATGCAAGGGAACTACACAGGAAAATTACAAATAAGACAAAAGACAAACTCTAACAACGATAGGAACTCGGGACAACCAGACTTAATACCGGTAGTAGCAAAAGCTAAACCAGTTTATGGCTACAGAAACCTCCCTTTTATCTGTCCCATTCCCTATAGTATAATAAACATACGTATAAAACCAATACAGGTAAACTACTAATTCCATGACCATAATCTTGAAAGGAGAGAAAAAGACAATACGTAATTAAGAAAGATGCGTCAAGAGTTGCTCGCCGCTAATCTGCGAGCTAGCGAACAGGCTAGCTCAAGGAGCCTGGTCTGCTGGTAGAACACTGTCGTACTACAGAAGAAAAATCAACCGCAAAACTTCCCGAAGGGTTTGTGCAAGAATCATCATAAATTTCAGTAGACATAGACATTATCAGTGAAAGGCCAGTATGTGAGTAAAATTTTCAGGTCACTAAACCTCAAAGCTTTTACGGATTGAACGGATGTAAGCAGAATATCTTGTCGATATTCTTTATTCGTTAAGAATGCAAGTTACATCGCAGTTTCATGGATTTTTTAATCAGTTTCTTACATTTTTAGCAACATTTCCGTAAAAACGAGGATTAGATATGCCTTTAGTGATAATGATAAGCTGTTGGCGTGTAACGCCATATTTAGTTATCAGATGTTCTTATCTATTATATAACTTCTTTATGTATTTGACAACTTATGAAATCTGTAATCCTGTTGTAAAAGTTTGGCTGTAATAGAAAGGTTACGTTCATTAAAATCGTCAACAGTAGAACAAACTCCTGGGAATCGTACCAGTTGAGAAATATACATCCCGTCGCAATCATGAAAATGGAATTTAGTAACAGTAAAATCAAAATCATCCCTTATATCATATATGTTAGTCTTTATTTTACCAGGGTCAATGATGATAGTTAGAAAGATCTGCAATAAGGAGTGCACAAATTGTAACCATGGGAATATCTATGATCTGCTGATAAATAGTGTTGCGAAAACGAACAAAACAACGGCAGTAGAATACCGAAGGAACAAAGGGGTGAAATTCACAAAAATCGAAGTCCAAAGACAGGGCAAAAACGAGAACACAGAAAACAATGACGTTAGACACAAAAACAATGAC
>MJUU01025965.1:3680-27868 GCA_002080025.1 Modiolus philippinarum | reverse complement strand
CAAACACAACAACATGTATTACAAGTACCACATCCAACCATCACCTACCCGGTATATTACCACAAACCAACCACTATCAACAGTCACAACCAACCAGATACCTTATAATCACGACCATTACTAATTAATCACGAAGGTTAAGATGAAGGACACAACAAATTGCCGAAATTGCTGTTAATTTGAGTTCTACATATGCTTAATCTAACAACTTTAGTGCAGACAGAGGTCAAATATTTGAAAAACGAAAAATCAAAACATATGACATTGTGGGAGCGGATAGAGTACATATGACCCGGGACATATGGCTTTATAAAGGCCAAAAAGGATTTAAATTATTGCAACAGCTAGAACAAATGAACCAATTAAAAAGCACTAATCGATAGTTATAAATACCGCTGATTCAAACCCTCTTATGAATGGCAAAAAGGTTTTTAAGCGTACAAAATATGGACCCATCAGACTGAACAAAATTCGATTAATTTGAAGCTTTTCCTCACCAATCAGCCAATCAGAATGCAGAAAACTCAACAACTACTTATAAAAGTTGAAATGATCAAACAGAGCAATCATACAAGAAACTCTAATTAATATATAAAAATGCGATCGATCTCCGACAGACACCAAACTCCATTCTTCAAGCCAAATTAAACGAAGATGCCATAAAGCGTTTAGAAGAGATGTAAGGGTTGATATCAAACCTTTGACACCAAAGGAAAACGAAGTTTTAATAGGATGTTAAAAAACTAAATGATATACACATATGAACAGTTTGTGAATTTTACCAGACATAGATAATAAAAGCTATACACGAAGAGACACAAAAACCAAAGTTACTAGTGTTCACTCTGAAAGCCATGTTTTATTAAGTTACCGCTCAAGTGCATCAAGAGGAAGAGCCAAACTGACACCAAAGGATATGTAAAAGTAGTAATGGAGCATTACATGATACCCCGACACGTTTTTAATAAATTAATAAAATTCAGGTTGGAAACTCCAAACCCCTTGCACCTCTGAAATCAAACTTGGCCTGAGGTGTGTGGTAAACTAGAGCTGATGGCAGACAGTTATACCCCCCGCTAATTGAACCCTGAATCAATATGGCAAGTGTAAATTTAAGTGTGTGTGGACACAGTACAGTTGTTGACACAGTACAATGTGGACACAATACAAGTATGGACACAATGATATACCTCACCCTTTTTTCCAGAAAATATTCAAAGACTAATAATTTCCCCTTCTAAATTTTAGACAGAAACTTCATGCACATCTTCAGGTGGTATACTACAACTGTGTAGCATTTCATCAATATTCAAGTAACCGTTTAGGAAAACATGCGTTGACAAGATTCACCTCCCTTTTTCCAGAAAATATTCAAAGACGAATTATCCCCCCCCCCTTCAAAATTTCGGGCAACAGCTAAATTGTTTCATGCACATCTTCGGGTGGTGTACTACAATTGTGTAACATTTCATCAAAATCCAAGCAGCAGTTTTGGAGAATATGCGCTGACAAGTCCCCCCTTTTTCCAGAAAATATTAAAAAGTCGAATTATCTCCCCTTCAAAATCTCAGCAACCATATTACTTCATGCACATCTTAAGGTGTTGTACTACAACTTGTAACATTTCATCAAAATCCAAGTACAGGTTTTTGAGAACATATGCTGACAAGGTTCGTCCTCCCCCTTTTTCCAGAAAATATTCAAAGACAAATTATCTCCCCATAATAATTTTGGAAAGCAACCATATTACTTCATGTACATTTTCAGCTGGTGTACAACAACTGTGCAATATTTCATAAAAATCCAAGCAGGGGTTTAGGAGAACATGCGCTGACCAGGTACATGGATGGACGGACGGACGGATAGACAGGGTGATTCCTATATACCCCCAAACTTTGACATCTGACAAACCAAGTGTGAAGGCTTTATGTTAGTTTGTTCAGAAGTAAACAACCGGAAACCTTCGTGTGATGGACGGATGGACGGACAGACACACGACTGAGGGTTAAATCTTCGTGTGATGGACGGATGTACGGACAGACACACGACTGAGAGTTAAAAAATAATTGACGGAGACACCAGTTAGTCAATGTTTTACACCGGGCTGGTCATTTATGTCGTATGATTTTACCACGAGTGTTAACGCACCTGCCGGGTAAAAAACGCTATACATGGAAGACCTCATGGAAAGCCCGGCGTAAAATAAATGAAAAACATGAGTCTGTGTGAATTATTTCGATTCTTACAAGACACCCGAGTCTTATAGTAAACTACGGACCCTGATTGGTCATTTTCTGTCTTTTGAGACCCAAATTATTAGTTTTAATAGATTTATGCACAAAAATGTAACATTTTCAAACCTGACATTGAGTCGGACAAAAACGATGTAACTCGGACAGCTTACTTTGAAGTTATTTTTTCGCCTTTTATCAATGCTTTACCTTAACAAAAGTAACAATGTATTGTTAATTGATCATTTTTGTACTTGGAATTATTTGATTTGGTTGCCACCAACTGTACCTTTTAGTATTTTCAAAGTGATTTCTGAGGGTACCCAAAGTGATCATGATTCGGACACTTTGTCGACTCAATATCAAAGCTAAAAATTACAAAAACTGTTACCTCATGTTTGAGGAGCTATAGAAAAAATCAGCTCTCACTTCAGAATGGAAACAGTTATACTGTCTTAAGCACAAAGTGTCAGAGATTCTGGTGTTACCAATGTTGTTAAGAGAAATGTTCACATAAAACAGAGAAACGTTCCGAAATATCGCTCTGACGATATTGTCCGACTCATCATCATGTCCGAATTGTAGCCATACTTGTCTGTTTCCCTTGTGATCAAATGTACCAATTACGTCACATGCAACACTGTACATTTTACTTCAGAATCCCAAAATTATGTCCTATGACTGTGACGTCATCGGACATGGTCGCCCTTTTTCATGCCGTAACAATAACAAAACTGTCTTTTGAGATGGAAGTAATTTGAATAAGTATTTTTTTATCGCGGTTGCTCATACATTTATCACCCTTTTCACCAATATTAGCCTTAAGGGTTCACACTGCTAGTGCTTTAGTTTTGTGGCGTTCTTGAGTGTGTTTGTTTTGTAAGGTTGTCTTAATTTGTGTTGAATATGAATTGCCGTGTTTATGGGGGATTTTAGATTTTCTCCTTTCTCACTTTTTGCTTTGGTATTCATTTTCCGATGTATTCGCGATTACACACTGCTAGTGCTTTAGTTTTGTGGAGTTCTTGTTCATTTTTGTTCATTTGTTATGTCTTCGTCATACTGTCTCAGTTCGTGTTGGATTAAATTGCCGTGATTTTGAATTTATGATTTTAGAATTTCCCCTTTACTCGTTCTTGCTTCGGTATTCGTTTGCCGATGTCTTCAAACTAAAGCTGCCCATGAAAGATATCAACCCCAGTAGTCTCCAGAAAATGTTATGCAATATTTTATGCCATGTTGAAGAACCTAATTAAGGTAATGTTTTTTTTTTTTGCTTCCTGAGTGTCGAACAACTGGCAAATGAATTTTGGTGTAATAAAACAAACTTGAAGTAAGCTACAAACAATGGAGAAACTTAAGTTACAACGGAAATGGAATTAGAAGTAGCTAAATACAAATTCATGACGAAAATGACTTTTTCGTACCAGAACTTTCATCACAACTAACAAAAATGACCTGTTTTGTACCAGAACTTTCATCACAACACGAGAGTGACTGGACATGATACATGGGACAGTATTAGACAAGGATGGTGGATGTCGGATTCATGAAGAAATAGCTTTGCCATTACACGCCAAAGCTAGAGTAATTTCGACTCCATATGTCAGTCAGGAAATTTAAGTGTCAAGGTTTCATACAGAGTACCAGATTCATGTCAACAGCAATTCCAACATTTACAATGGAACTGAAAGTACTGAAAATTGACTGACATTGCTAGAGTACTTCGTTAGATTACTGGCCTACTTTCTTTGGTACTTCCTACATTCATTGCCCCTATTAACATCTGTGACAGGACAGCCTACCTTGGTTGTAGTATGTAGTAGATATATAGCCAATAAAAATCGACTGAGCTAACGGAATATTTCTTTAGCTCATTCGGTTAGGTGGCTGGCTGAAGTGCTAGAGGTCCCGTGTTCGATCCCCGGAGATGACACATCAGTGGCAATTTTGTAAAGAGATTCATGCTCTCCGGTTACATCCCTGGAGATGACACATCAGTGGCAATTTTGTAAGGCGATTCCGGTTACATTTGGCGCCCAGCTAAAACCCCACGGTGGTTGGAAGGAGCTAACAAGGGTTTATGTGTGATTTGTGTGTATGGGAGTCATACATAGCAAGTATGATGACTCTCGAGGTGGGGGAAGTGTGACATGACAGCCTACCTGCGTTGTAGTAGGTAGTAGATATATAGCCAGTAAATATCGATTGAGCTTACGGAATATTTCTTTAGCTCATTCTGTTAGGTGGCTGGCTGAAGTGCTAGAGGTCCCGGTTTCGATCCCCGGAGATGACACATCAGTGGCAATTTTGTAAGGAGATTCATGCTCCCGAGTAACATCCCTGGAGATGACACATCAGTGGCAATTTTGTAAGGCGATTCATGCTCTCCGGTTACATTTGGCGCCCAGCTAAATCAAAGTGCTTAAAGCCCTAATAGAAAGGTTGCTTTCAAAGATTGACGTAGACTTGGTACAAGCCCCTCTGGTCGTTAATCTATTACCGGTATTTTTATTTTGCTATAAAAAGTGTGCAGTAAACTATCCACATTTGTTTACTATCAAACAGTGTTACAAATATTGAAAAAAAAAATAGTACAGTCACAACATATAAAAATTCCTGATAAGTCAGTACTATTTGAACTAAATCCAAATTCTAAGGACCTCCAATTAATGTCACCTGTGTTTTTAAAAGTAATGGTTATCCCACAAAAGTTCGTACATAATTATTATCTCCCTTTCTATATGTAAAATTGAACTCAAACATCGCGTTTTCTATTTTGAAAGTGACTACAAGACTAGAATTTTCAAGGAAAATTAACAATATTAACATGGACTAATAGTCTGTACACGAACAAGCAAAAGCAACAGGTTGTTTCATTTCAGTGATGAAAAGAAATACGGTGTCTAAAGCCTAAGTAAAGGGAGTACGAGTCTCAAAAATTTTGCAATTAGAATTAAAATTCTGACCTTTTGTCTTGAAGAGCTTATCTAATGGAACAACTTGAGCAAAAAATTTTGAAAATCCATGTAGGAATTTTTGAGATATAAGACGTCAAAATTTTGGCGGGAAACAGATCTCTCTTGAGTTTTCCTTCAATTTGCATAAGATGTTTATAGGCCTTTAGATATATGAAATTATAATTGGAAGTTGAACAAATTTTATACACAGTCTATTTTATGTATTTTAAAGTGACTTATGACCAAGAAAATCTTATCCATGTGCAAAAAATTTTAGCACTGTTTCAATGGATAAAACCCGATGATATAGAATGCTTCTGAAATCTGAGGCTCGCACTCCCTTAAACGACTTCCGTTAACTAGTTAAAATAATTCTTAGGACCGTAAAATTTGGCTTGTCAAAATTCAACCAAGAATAAGGCCTCTGACAATGCACAGACAGTGAGACACAAAACTCACATTCGTCAAAGCTACTTTCGTTTTGTCCAGTCAGCACCTGTTGCGCATGCGTCCGTACCAGAAATTTGTTTACATGCCGTTCAAGCAACCGAAACGCTCTCGTGTTTATGTAAAATCGTTTCACTGTTAGAACGTTTTATCCAATTTAATTGCAGGATATCAATTAAATTAACAAAAATGCACTTTATTTAATCCGTTGAAGATTTCGTCCAATGACAACCCATTCTTCCGAAATCACCCGAAGTTTACCGACGATAATTTTTCCATTAAATGGAATCGTTTTTCTTGAATAATTCTTTTAAATGAACGCCAAATTCTTTCAAATCTGCGTGAATTACTTTATTTTCTCACTAACTCATTGTTTAAATTCAAAAATATCATTTTGGTCAATCTGGTTTTTCAAATTGAAGCACCTGTGTTTCTTCATAGTGCATTTCAGCTGACAGGGTCATGACATTAGAAAGCGTTGCAATGCAACCTTTCTAAAAACCCACGGTGGTTGGAAGGAGCTAACAAGGGTTTATGTGAGATTTGTGTGTAAGAGAGTCATACATAGCAAGTATGATGACTCTCGAGGTGGGGGAAGTGTGACAGGACAGCCTACCTGCGTTGTAGTTGGTAGTAGATATAGCCAGTAAAAATCGACTGAGCTAACGGAATATTTCTTTAGCTCATTCGGTTAGGTGGCTGGCTGAAGTGCTAGAGGTCCCGGTTTCGATCCTCGGAGTTGACATTAGTCAATTTTGTAAGGAGAACCATGCTCTCCGGTTACACATTAAATCATGACATTTGTCCTTCAACGTAATGTTATAAATAGTCAACTTGTGTGATTTTCGTAGCATTTTTCCTTGTGTTTGTTTACTCTAGGAGTTTCGTCGTAATTTTTCTGCGATATTTTCGTTCACATTGCCAATTTGTAATCTTATTTAGTGTTTGTTTTCGTCATATTTTAATTATATTTCTCCTCTTTATTAATTTTATAATAACCATTTTAGCATTTTAGCACTTTTTATTGTATCTGAGATATATTTTTCCTGAAACTAGTATATTTCGGAGTGACCCCTTTGCTATTTGTGCAGATTTTTCCCAGCTGTTCATATATCGTTTTCAATAACTTTCTTGCATACTCTAGGAAAAATAATAAAACTATTACGGCTAGCTGCGAGAAGGATGCAAAGAAGATCATGCCCACCCTTGCAGAGCGAGGGATAGATTTTTTTCGGACTTCAAACTGCTCCTATTGCATTTATGGTTGGGACTTCACACTGCTTGTTTTGCATTTATGTCAAGTTATCGGTCATGTGTTTATCATCTCAACTGCTATAATTTTATAATCTGAATTAATATTTATTTCTTCAGCAGCAAATTAAAATTTCGTATTTGACAGGAAAATGATTAGTATAAATAAAAGAAACACGTCAAAGAGCAGTTTAAAAAATGTGCTGAAAAATAGTCATTCAAGCAAAATCGAGTGGTAAAGTACTGGTAATCTTTTAAAGACTAGTTTTGCTTTAATCCTGTTGTAAAAACGAACAAATGGCTGAAAATATGTGTCCAGTATCTTCTATAATAGCGGTCACTTTAAATTCAGTTTCTTCACAAGAAATGACCATTTTGATTTTTGTTAAGGCTTTAAACTCTGGAATTCTTACTTCAATTCGGCCAATATTTGTACATGTTTCATCAGAAATAACTAAGGGTGCTTCATCATCTTCTGAGATTAAAATGTCAACTATAGCTTCTTCAATACTGTCATCAGTTACTACAAAAGTGAACTCGGCTACGTCGTCGCCCACTAAAATCGGCTCGCCTTTCACAATAAAAGTATTGAAACAACGTTTTCCGGCTAACTCTTTTGGCTTTCCAAATAATTCCAGGCCTTTGGAGGCAGATAATCCATAATGGAATCGAGCCAAGCGACCAACAACAGGGCGGTCCATATGACCCATAATGACTGCTCCCTTTAAAACAATCATTTCAGGAGTTAATGGACATAAAACGGTGTATGACTTAAATTTTGTTTTCAGAGCCATTTTTAGCATTTCACAAGATGAATATCCACCAACAAGCAAAAGTGATTTCACACACTTTGTTTCTTTTCTAGCTAACACTCGCTCAAGATGTGTACAAACTTGTTTTATAGAACTTTCAAATATTTTTTCTACTATATCATAACTAAGGTGCAACCTTCCTCTTAATATTTGTACCCCGTCCTGTTTTTGTATTTCATGTCGACACAAATCATCTGGAAGTTTAATAATGCTTGTTCTATTTGGAGCCATTTTCATTTTTTCCTCTTCAATTGTTTTTAACAAATCTAAATGGTAGTCTGTATTTTCAGCGATAAATTGATCAACTACTTTATTCGTAAATATATTTCTTATTAATTTCCATATCCTCTGATTGATCATATTACCTCCCCATGGGCCACCAGAGGCATTGTACACCTCCCTCAACTGCCCGGATGCCATCACTTCGTTTGTTGTTATGTCAACGGTGCCACCTAAAAGAAACAAATAACAAATTATCACAACAATCGATGAGATAACAATGTTTTTATCATTTTTTAATGTAATTTAAATATACCGCCTTTTACACTCGATTTGCTGCGCAAAGCAAAAATAAAGATAAATAAATAAATGAATAAATAGCACACCCTTCATAGCGATCAGCTAAACTCGGATATAGTTCTCCGCGTAGCCAATACACAATGATCAGAGATAAGCAGATAAGTATACTGAATAGTAAAAGAAACATATCATTCTTGATGTTTTAGTATACTATCAGCGTCATTCTAATCATTGTGTATTGGTTTTACAATAGGGTAAGTTTTACATTGAGAATTACATCCAGTTTAGCTGATCGCTATGAAAGGTGTGATAGATTTGAGGATTTTAGCCGAGGTTGCAAAAAGCAGAGGTCAAATAGCATTAATCGAATTAATCAGACCTATCACAATGAGCTTGAAATCAGATACGACTGGTTCGTATTTTCTTTTTGGTTAAAAACGTATTTTTTTCCCTTCGCTAGTCTTCTGCTCCTTTGGATTCCTTTTTTGAATATGTTGGCATAACTTAATTTTTGAAGTATTGTCTTACCACCAAGATCCACAACCAGAAATTGTGACCCAGGCTCAAACACTTCTAGATGAGCTGATTTCCCGTCACTTTTCTTTTGCAGTTCTATATGCTTACAAAACATTGCAGCTGCCTCGGGCTCTAGTACAAGCTTGAGATGATGTCGACTTATTCCAGCCTGAAATCATTAAATTGTTATAAAAGCACTCTTGTTTACAGATAATTCTTGAGAAACATCTCAAGCAAATAAGGCTTAAAAATATCCTGAGTGCACAACAATTAATTACAGAATAAACTCGTCGCATCTAGATTATCCTCGGGTCATTCTTGAGAAAAAAGCCTCATGTTTATACATGGCATTCGGAAAAGGCATTTTTTGCTTCCACGAAGAATTCTATAGAAAAATCAACTGACGAGCTGATGAAATAAACATAACCTGTAAACAATGTTAAAATATTTCAAGTTTCCATTTGCATTTCTTTGTGCCTACAACAGATTGCAGCTGCCATGGGCTCTACTACAAGCCTGAGATAATGTCGACTTATACCGTGGACATGTACAACATCAATTGTCGTCCACTTTTTCACTTTCCCTGAAGAAAGAAACAAGGTTGTAATTCCCAGAATTAGATGTACATAAGGTTTTTTTTAAATGACATGAGCACAAGGGGTGTTTCTTATTTTTGCAATTTTCAGAAAATCTTAATCGAACCAGGGTGCACAAGTCGAGTTGCAACTTCAAATAATATGTGACAAAGTTAATGTAGAGACCCAAACATTTCTTATATTTTCAATATTTTGTTCTTCTCCTAATGGTATAACAAAGTTTATGTCCAAGTTTGATTTAAATTAAATCTAAACTTTTTGAGTTATCTTCCAGAAACTATATATTTTTTCACTTTTTAATCTATTTTTGGTCACTGTGACATTGACCTTTCACCTACATAATATTAAATAAATAGGGATCTTCCCCTCCTAATATCCAACAATATAACCAAGTTTCATTTTAATTGGATGAAAATATTTTGAGTTATCGCCAGGAAACCAATTTTTTCTGAAATTCTTAGGCTATTTTTGGTCACTGTGATCTTGCCCTTTGACCTTATATCGCAAAATTGAAAAGGGTTCTACTCCTGATACCCAACAATATATCCAAATTTAATTTCAGTTTGGCGTAAACTTTTTGAGTTATCATCCGGAAACCAACTTTTTAAGAAATTTTCAATCTATTTTCAGTCATTGTGACCTTGGCCTTCGACCTGCCTTCTCCAAAATCAAAATTGTTCCTCTATTCCTACTTCCCAACAATATATCGAAGTTTCATTTCAATTGGATGTAAACTTTTTGAGTTATGATCCGGAAAGCAATGTTTGACGCCCGCCCGCCCGCACGCACGCATGAAAGTCCGCCCGCAAGCTCGCACGTACGCCCGAAAGCCCGCCCGCCCGCCCACCAGCACACATCAGAAAACAAATACCCGAGTTCAACTTTGTTGCAACTCGGCTAAAAATATATTTGTTTTCATTCCATTATCAGATTATGTTTTACACCGGAATTTAAGAAATAAATTCATGGGAACTGGAATATATAATGAGTTACTGAATTAATAATATATAGGGTTGGCCCTTTATGTCGAATACTTTACCCTGAGCGTCAGCAAGTCTTGCTTTCAATTATTCGCAAAAAATTTATTTAACTTATTTAACTCGATATAAGAAATTTCATAATCAACTAGTTCTTGTTTTAGAAACTATATATCTCCCCTCCTTGTACTGGCTACCAAAATTACACAAATGTCCATACAAACAAAGGTACATCGCTGGATCTGCAAGAGATTCTAAGAAACCTATTTCCAAGCTTTTAACCTCCATCTTGACGACCACAAAAGATGGACTTAAAAAATATCGAGATACTAGCTTTTCAAGAAGCGATGGAAATGAAATGTGCACTCTAAAAACGGTGTTTAGATCCTAAACACAATCCTAAACACATAATCTGAGTTGAATTTTGAACACGTTTAGCCCTAAACATGTTTAGGTATGGAAATGTGTTTAGGCTTTAAACATGTTTAGCATAGGTTCGTGTTTAGATTTTAAACATGTTTAACCTTTTCATTTTGTTTTGTTTTTATTTATTTATTTATTATTCATTTATAAAAGTATTTCAAGACAAGAATCTTCTCTTCATTCGCTTCAAGTTAGGATGCTTGCACTGGCTGATATCGAGACTCAATCCACAAGAATTACCTGAAAGTATATAAGTATAAAAGTTACATTGTGAATGCTATAATAATTAGCAAAATCTTTAAAATCGAAAAGCTTGTGTATAGGAAAAATAATATTATACTGAGAAACATTCCATAAAAATTCTTTAAATTTTACTAAAGCATAGTTGCATAATAATTACATGTCAATGGAAATCGATGCATGACAGCAACACAAATGATAATAAATATAATTTATACACCAATAAGCATTAAACTTTTTCAAATATCAAAATAATGTGTTCTACTTACCTTTAAAATAGTCTGTATTTAAAGCAACATTCTCAAAGAACACACACGGTTAATCCCTGTTTATTGCCACGTTAGCACTTTTAAAATCAAACAAAGAAAGATTAGAGCGCCCTCTATATGAAGGATAACTCTTCGTTTGAAATAGCTAAACATGTTTAGATCTAAACACGTTTAGGATTGTGTTTAGGTGTTTAGGATTGTGTTTAACTTAATGAAAATATCAGTAAAATCGTTAAAGATTGATGATTTTATCAAAATAAACATGTCCAAATCCTAAACACGTTTAGCCTAAACGTGTTCAAGTTAACAAGTGTTTAGGTTTTAAACACAATCCTAAACATGTTTAGACCTAAACATGTTTCAAAAGTGTTCAAATCCTAAACACTGTTTTTACAGTGTGGATGTTAAAAAACTCTTAAGATCTGCTTGACATCTTAAAATCGAGATCATTATCAGATTTTAGTACATAACAGGTAAAAATCCTACGATTTCATTGGATAATCTGACGTCACTATAATTGAACAGTTATTTGTTTACCTTGACAGCGGGACACTATACTTGACGACGGGACTATACCTCACGTGACTTCCGGTTTACTATACTTTGCCTCCTTTCAATTCGTTTCTTTTCTGTTATGTACTAAATTAATTACGGACTTTTCCCTCGGGAACAGTTTTCCTATAGTGTTGTCTGGTGCGAATAGTGCCCTCGCCTGTCGGCTCGTGCACTATACACACC
Organism: Modiolus philippinarum; assembly: GCA_002080025.1. Taxonomy (NCBI): domain Eukaryota; kingdom Metazoa; phylum Mollusca; class Bivalvia; order Mytilida; family Modiolidae; genus Modiolus; species Modiolus philippinarum. Next base: position 15,889 of record MJUU01025965.1, on the reverse strand, counting down.
AGACAACACTATAGGAAAACAGTTCCCTCGAGAGAAGTCCATAATAGATTAGTAACAGCATTAAATTTTGACTTCTCCACACTTTATACTACCATTCCTCTCCAGATTTTTCTCCCATGAGAACGGCGAACGTAGATATAAGTACATTGTTTTAGGCAGAGAACAAGCATACTTTTTGAAATAGGACTCGGAATCACAGAAAAAATACACAGAGGAAGAAGTGATTCAAATGTTATAGTTTCTGATCGACAGTATATTTGTCCAGTTTGGAGGACTTGTTTTTCAACAGACTATCGTAATTCCAATGGGCACAAACTATGCATCTCTTTTAGTAGATCTGTTTCTCCATTCATATGAGGCTGAATTCTTAAAAATAAAGATTAAAAAGCTGTCCCAGTACTTTATTTTATGCTTCCGTTATAAATGCGCATATGCAGAACCTAAATTCACAGTAACCTTGGTATTTTGTTATTATAAAGATAATATTTAATCCCTTAGCAACCCTCGCTTTGGTGATTTTCTTTATCTTATATATCCAATGATCTCGAAATTAAGGGTACTACAGATACTTCTACATCGGCCTCGTTCCTTGACCTTAAGGTGTCTCAGTGGTATTATTCCGCCATTTTTGTCTAATAATTGTTCATTTAGGTTTCATTCATTAAGAAATTTAACAAAATAGTTATTTAAAGTGAAAAGAAAATTCAAATGTATTTAAAATTTATATTCCGTATCATTTTTATAACTTTTTCATTACAAAAACGTGAGTTAAAACACATGAGCTTTAAATCTGTTGCTGGATTTACAGAGCAAAGAAATTATTCAAGGGAGATAATTTGATAAAATATTTTAACAAAGATATCACTAGAGAAATTAACATTGTGCAATTTTTCTCTCTTATTTCAACGGTGACCCCTAATTTTTATTTTTTATTTGTCAACTACATATTGATAATTAAACACATGCAACGTATGAAAAAATTCTATAATTGATTTTTCAAACTATCCTCTCATATGATCATTTTCCCTGTCATTTCTATGTAAAATCCTGAAATTTTCAATTTCATATTTTGCGCTTAAATGCACGGTGATCCCCAAATTTTATTTTACATTTTGAACAATTTTACAATTATGTTTTAACACAGAAAATTTTACAAAATTCTATAATAGGAAATTAATACCCTGCAGACACCTTAACATTGACAACAGAGGAACACTATAAACTATGCTGTATGTCAAACGCGATGATTTCACTTTTCCATTAGTCACTTTCACTTTTCTTTGTAGCAACAATCCAAAAGCACCAGCGACATCTCCCAATTCATTCGCTACTCAAAAGCCTGTGGTCGATAAAATGACTACCTTGATAGAGCTCGGTTGCTTACAAATAGGCTACTTAAGCAAGGGTATGTTACCTTTAAGACATCACTACAGAAGTTTTACAGTAGACATCACGATCTTATGGATTTCTATGGAATATCTGTTTCTCAGATTAAAACAGATCTTTTTCCTTCGAACGAAAGTTTGTTTTTCTACTAGATTTGACTTTAATACCTTAGTTGACATGTTCGACATGGCAGGAATCTTCGCTAGCCGCTCCCCTCCTTTTCACCCTTGGCAGATCAAGCTGGATTTCAAGAACTTCAAACCCACGATTTTTGTTGGTTGCAGTTCAAATTAGCTGCATCCAATCAGAATTCATAAGTACATACATCAAACATATATCATTACAATAAAATTTAAAATATGGTCTGTACTGATTTTTAAATTTTGCAAAATGCCAATGTTTTTATTGTTTCTTTACTTTGAAGGCCTCATTTAAGCTTTTTTTAATTGTCATATTATAAGTTGTCATAAATGAGCTTTAATTTTAACAATAGTTTAAACTGAAACTCCTACTTCAAAGGGAGATAATTTGCAACTTGTGTCTCTAAAAACGTGGCTCAATCTGCCAAGGGTGAAGAAGAGAGTAGCGGATCGTAACCTTTTACTGGCGAAGATGCACAGCGGTTGTCTTATAAGAATCAGGAGATGCTTCCTGTACCCGTGCACCTGATCTCACCCATGCTTTTTATTGGGTCCGTGTTGTTTATCTTTGTATGTGTCGGTCTTTATTTTTCTTTTCTTTGCCACACTCGTTTGTATTTTCCATTTTTTTTTCCGACGTTGCCATTGTCCTCGGATTATTCGTTTTAGACTGACGGTTCGGTTCTCTCTTACTTTAAGAAAATACGTTCAAACACCATTTGTGATATTATATTATTATAGAACACAATAAATGAAAAGTAGAAATGTTTCCTCTAACCTTTTCTGCAGCTGAAATCATAAATTGGCGAGCAGATTCATTCCATATAGCAGGTACAGTTAATACCCAACGCACATTTTCTTCTTTCAATCCATGTACGGCTTGCTCTGCTCGTTTGAAGACTGTATCTTTGATATACTCAATGCATATAGCAAAGACATCAGACGCTTTCATCTCTTTACCTTGTATGTCTTTGATTTTCATATCTTTGTGTAAACCCTAACAAATATACAGGTTATAATACACCATTAGACGGTATGGGCGCATCCATTTTATTTGGATAACATGCAATACAGATTTAAAATCATGGCTGCCTGTGATTGGTTGTAAATATACTTGAATTTTATTTTTTGTCTGAAACTACATTGACTTGGTAATGTTTTGGAACTAACATAATATTTTTATTCTTGTCCTGCCTTATAAGGGAATTTTTATTTTAGTCGCAATTTTTTGTTAATTTTTTTGCGAGATTGACGGTTGTCACTAAAAACCGAAATTTACTGTAAGAAGAGCTGCGGCATGCCCCNCTTTCATAATAAAAAGGATTTGGAGCCAAAACTCTCTTGACAAATTCCGCGGAGCAGGATTCGTTACTATTGTCGCCTATGGGAAAACTAATGGTGTATTGTAACCTACAAGGAATAATTTAAACAGGGAAGGGAAATGTATTTTTAGATCTCAACCAACTTGGATAGGAATTCACAATACTTAAACAATTACCATTTTATACAAGAACAGGGGCTTTTTAAGGAGTATCCTTTAAGTCTATTCTTTTGAGAAGATCACAATCGTGTATGTATTTTTAAAAGGTTTAACAGTCGTATATGTAATGTATTTAGTGACCAAGCAAAATATAAATCTTTAAAAGTTTCAGTCAAATATGTAATGTATAAAGTGACCAAGCAAAATTACTGTTTCCAAAAATAGATTCTTCAGTAAATATTGATATTGTCTTTGAAGACATTTAATAGTCGATTGTCTCATGATATGAGCATATGATTGAAATACTGTCTTGCATCAAAAGGGCTGTTCACCTCGAATGACCTATTTCGTCAGATGAAACTCATTCCCACCGATTCAAAACCTTAAGGGAGTATAAGCGTAGAATTTCAGAAGCATTCGATATCCTCAAATTTTATCCATTCAAACATTGTTAAAATTTTTTGCACATGGATCATATTTTCTTGGTCATAGGTCACTTTAAAATGCATAAAATAGACAGTGTATAAAATTTAATCAACTTTCAATTACATTTTCATATATTTTAAGGCTTATAAACATCATTTGCAAATTGAATGAAAACTCTAGAGAGAACTGTTTCCCTCTAAAATTTTGACGTCCTATATCTCAAAAATTCTTACATGGAATTTCAAAATTTTTTGCTCAAGTTCTTCATTAGCAGTGTTCTTCAAAACGAAAGGTCAGAATCTTAATTCTAATGACAAAATTTCTGACACTCGTACTCCCTTAACGTGCTATACCCTTCGTTGTGACAGTTTTGCGAACTTTTTCATTTTGGAAATGTCAACGAATGTGCTAATGGAAACATCAACATGTTTGCATTGTAAGTAACCGAATGGAGATAAGTCTCAAAATGGACCATTTCAGAGGAAGAAATTATACAATTTTGTGTTAGATTTTCATAGTACAAATTAAGAAATAGATTATTGCAAAGGGGCTTTATGCGAATAAGAACATGGTCAGACCTCATATTTGTCAATATTTTAAACACAACCAAAGCAATGTATAAAACGATGACAAATATAAGGTCTGACCAGGTTCTAATTCGCATAGAGCCTAATTACAATAATATATTTCCATTCTATTTAGCACGCGTTTTGAAAATTCCAAGCGGATCTTAGAGGGCAATATTGGGTTTGACACTAGAAATAAAATATGTCGGAAAACTGTATACGAAAACACATAAATTGACAAAGAGAAATCTATATTCGTCATTTTATCTATTAAAAGTTGCACATAAGCATATGAATTAATATAGATAATCTGTTATAAAAAAAATAAAGTACGGATATTTTAAAAACCGAAGCAGGTAATAGGGTGAGCTGGGTGCATTTCTGATTTATATGACTGCTTAGTTTAGTTATATTTGATAAAAAAAAAGCATATTTAAAATTTTATTAACGTTAACAGTTAAAAAATTTATATTTAAATTGTGGAGCATGATATGTAATATAGATAAGATTTCATAAAAAGAAGACAATCTTGCTAGGTGATGGTTGTGTCAATTTCAGTTTTGAGTCTTAAATTCAGCAACTGTTGTAAATTTGATGCGGCCTTTTGGGCAACTCATTGTTTAAAAGTTTACTTTGCACAAAATATGCAGAAAATGAAATATGCATGATGTATATAAAAGATTATTTGATATCTTACAATACGTGCATATTGAATTTAGAGCATAGATTTGTTTACAAAGCAAAAGAAGAGTGTCATATTAGAATATATGTACTGTGTGTTCAGGTAATGTGTGTACGTGGGAAATATGAGGGGTTGAGTAATTAAAAAAAAATGGTTTTGAAAATAATATTGAGTGAATCAAATGGGAAACTGTACATTACAAATGCCTTTTTGTTGAAAATATACGCATGTGCTAAAACTATTGTTGGAATTAGAACATAGCTTTGTTTCCATAGCAAAAGAAGAGCGTCATATTAGAATATAGTACAATTATTGACCCCCGACACAATATTGTGCAATTATATATACTTGTGTGTTCAGATTGCTTGATGTCACTTTTAATCATTGAATATGACAAGTAATTGCATCTTGTTTATAAGACAGTGCAACAACTTCCATATTGCAAATTACGAAATAACCAAACGTGGAGTCTTTCAAGTCACATGGACATATGTACACAGACACCTATCTTTTCCGACATCCTGCGAAATGTGACATGATTTTCGGTTCTAAACAAATCTCTTTTTTTCAAACATCCTGGACACGAGTATTGCTTTGTTAAGATATTCCATAATGTATAGGATTTGATAGGGGTTTGTGAAAAATAACTTTATACTACCTTTTTTGTATATAGCTGCATTTTGAAGCGTTCAAAGTAGTAATATTGTGTATTTTGATCTTCAATCACAAAATCTGCGTACAGTTGTTGTGCCATTTTGCCAAAGGCCACAAATTTTCCATCTGAATCTAGTAAGACTACTGTAGGTGCTTTTAGTGAAATTGCACCTGTACCATCCAATGATTCTGACGCTATATCTAATGGATCTCGTTCGTATGTCAGTCGGAGAGAAAAGGCACAACCAGATGCTGCTGATCCAAAATCTATCGCAGCCACCATCAAACTACAAAAGAGATAACAGTATCATAAGTACCTTCAAAATATATCACAGCTACCATCAAACTACAAAAGAGATGGCACTATCATTAGTACCTTCAAAATATAACACAGCTACAATCAAACTACAAAAGAGATCACAGTATGATTTGTACCTTCAAAATATATCACAGCTACCATCAAACTACAAAAGAGATGACAGTATTATTAGTGCCTTCATAATCTATCGCTGCTCCCATCAAACTACAATAGAGATCACAGTATCATTAGTACCTTCAAAATCTATCGCAACTACCATTAAACTACAAAAGAGATAACAGTATTATTTGTACCTCCAAAATCTATCACAGCTACCATCAAACTACAATAGAGGTCACAGTATCATTAGTACCTCCAAAATCTATCACAGCTACCATCAAACTACAATAGAGGTCACAGTATCATTAATACCTTCAAAATATAACACAGCTACCATCAAACTACAAAAGAGATAACAGTATCATTAGTACCGCCAAAATCTATCGCACCTACCATCAAACTACAATAGACATCACAGTATTATTAATGCCTTCAAAATCTATCGCACCTACCATTAAACTACAATAGACATCACAGTATCATTAGTACCTCCAAAATCTATCGCAGCTTCTATCAAACTACAATAGACATCACAGTATCATTAGTACCTTCAAAATCTATCACAGCTACCACCAAACTACAATAGAGATCACAGTATCATTAGTACCTCCAAAATCTATCGCAGCAACCATCAAACTACAAAATAGATGAAAGTATTATTTGTACCTCAAAAATCTATCGCACCTACAATCAAACTACAATAGAGATAACAGTATCATTAGTACCTTCAAAATCTATCGTTGCTACCATCATACTACAACAGAGATCACAGTATCTCTATCGGAGCTACCATCAAACTACAAAAACAATGAAGGTACTATTAATTCATCAATATTCCTTCATTGTTAATCCAAACCTAACGTTGCTATAATCAATGTAAAAATGTCGACAGGACTGATGGTAAGATGCTGCGTTTGAATTTTCTGAATAAAAGTTGGGCTTATCCGTTTTTGATGTAGAAAAAAAATCTGTTTACGACCAATTCAACACTTGTGATTATATAAAATACTTAAACTAAACAGTGACTAGATCACTTGAGTTGTTTGTGAATATCCTAAAACAATATGACTAAAGTGAAATACAAAACAGCCAATAATCAAGTGTTAAGGTCCTAATAGAAGTTGGTCTTCAATAGGTGAATTGAGAGATGGACAGGAGGTACCCTTCTCCTCTCTTTCACCCCATTCTCCTTTCTGTGTCGGATTGTGTTCCCCTGATTCAGTCGAATGTTATACGGATTTTCCTTACTGATCTCTTCCTTTGATCGATTCGGACTTTTATTGTCACTTTTATTCTCCTACCTACGCCTTCTCTTTTTCTTATACCCTCTCTTTTTTTCTCTCTCTCCCTTTTTACCTTAATCCTGTCTGTCGTCTCTTCACTGATTCCAGTGAAACACGAGAAAGACACACAAAAGCCAACAGCTTCAAAACTATAAATCAAGATAATGGGAAGACTGTGGCGGAAATGTATGATTTTCTGTTGTTGAGAAAAATAATATATAGTGGTCTATTTATGTTGACTATGAGATACAATTAATTCCTGAATCAACTCAAGTGCATGCTAATTACAAAAATAAACAATTAACATGTATACCATTTGATGCGATCCGTTTCGGCATCAACTGTAAACGGTTACTAAATTAAGGATAGCAAAGGTCGGAGATATTGGTCAATAGATATGTCACAGGCCACTCACAAATTTTTTAGAACCGCGAATGAACGAATGTACCAAAGTAAGTGAGAACCGAACTGCAAGTCAAACTACCGAACAATCCAGGGACAACGGCAACACCGAAAACACCAAGAAACAAGGACATAACATTAGTACGGGACAGAAAAGAAAAATGAAGACACACATACAAAGTTAAAGCAACAAAATAATTTTCGACTAAATTTATAAAAATGTTTATCAAAGTTTATTACAATAATTTACAGTATGCATCACGACTCTTGACGACTCTTACAGAGCAAATTCTACCTTTTCACAGTGTATAAGGTAGCAATATGGGGATGTTTTGGGGCATTTTCAGAGCTTATCACCAAACCATTTTACCTGTCAATATTTAAAATCTCCACTAAGATATATCTGTGTGTCCAAAGCTCGAGCTCTTGAAGCATGTGTTTATTCGTTTTGTTTTCATATTACACTCACTCAAAATAATTAATCTTATTTGAATTTGTAAACGGAAGTTTTGATATTTGAAGTCCCTTAAAACAGCATGAAAACTCCAGAAATAAAAAAATACTAACAGGCATGACCTTTGTTATAATTTAAGACACCATGCATTTTCATAATATTTCGAAAATTAATTTGCAATTGTAGGGATTGCTATATAGCAAAGAAACAAAAAATGTATTCAAAATGTTTACACAAGAAAAATAAAATTATGTAATTTTGTTTAACAGACAATATAAATTGTGCTTCTCACTATCTTACCATGGTGCCATTGAAACGGATTCTCCTGTCATGGAAAGTCTCATTGCTGACAGTTCTTTCCTGGGTCCTTTTTTCCCCGTCTTTTCAACATTACCAACGTTAGCAACATTATCTGAAATAGCAAACAGATAAACTGGAGCTATCACATCCTTGTTACGATGAACAAAAATAATTGAGAAATTTATAAAGTATCAGCAAGTACATAACAAAACATGTACACTTCATTTACGTAGAAATAACGCAACCCTGTGCCTACTAAAATAACTAACAAAATACCAAAATAACTTCCAATTAAGTTACTGCATATTACCATTTCGACAACTTACGTCTCTTCAGTACAGATCAAATCAAAATATTTCGAAGATCATATAAAAAAAGTTTGTAAAATCTGATAGAGCACAAACAATCAAAATGTCCTAAATGGAAAGTCAAAATAGGCTTAGGACAGAGCAATTCATTGCTTAGTTTTAAGCAAAATTTTCTAAAATTAAATATATAAGTTTCTAGATAAAATCGTTGCTCGGGGTATGCACCTATTCCGAAGAACTAACTACTGGTTAAACTATGACTAATTAAGAGTTATAAAAACTCTTTCAGAATTTACATGCTTCTGTTCCTGTTCTGTCAGCTCAATAAACATCTGATACCCCACTCACTATATATATTCTATCTTCAAAACTTACGTTTTCGGTTTCCACTTCACAAACCTTACAAATCTTAGTGCTTTTATTTTATCCTTTTGTAACTTTACTCTCATACTTTAAGCTATCAAAGCTTAAAATCCGATTCAGCACGGTAAAAATGTGAAAGTCTGCTTTATTTTTCATTACATTGAGACCTTATTTATATGTAGAATTTCTTTCTCTGTGTCAAGCACTTTCCTGATCACATTCATCAAACCTTACAGATCTCAGTGCCAACTGATTTCGGCACAATACAAATATGAAAGTCTGGTGATTTCCTAATTACAACAAGACCTTGAGGTTTTAACGCCATCTCTTTGTAAGCCAATTAGAAATGCGGAAGTCTGCTCAATTCCTGATTACATTCAGACCCTATACTTCTCAGTGCCATCTCTGTCAGCTTGATACAAACCCGAATTCCTTCTCTATTCCTGACTACATTCTGACCTTACAGTTCTCAGCGCCATTTCTTTCTCAGCTTATAAAAAATATGAAATCAATCTCTATTACAAATAACTAAATACCGAAGTTACTGTGAATTTATTTTCTGCATATGCGCATTTCGACAAATTATGTCTCTTCAGTGCAGATAAAATCTAAACGTTTTGATGACCATTAACTCAAAAATGTCTCTATTACTTTCAGACCTTACACATCGCGGGGCCATCTCTGTCGGTACAATACATATGTGAAAGTCTGCTGATTTCCTTACAAGTCTTACTGCCATCTCTTTGTCATCTCATTAGAAATGTGATTACATTCAGACAGTACACTTATTAGCGCAAGAACTTTCTAAGCTTAATACAAATATGAAAATTGTTATCAATTCCTGATTACATAAAGACATTACACTTCTCAGCGAAATCTCTTTGTCAGCTTAATACTAATGTGAAATCTTTCTCTTTTCCTGATTACATTCAGACCTTAAGCATCGAAACGCCTTACACTTTTAGCGCCATGTTTTCTCAATACAAATATGATTTATTTTCTATATTACACTAAGACCTTACATGTCTTAATGCTATGTCTGTGTCAGATACAACAAATATAAAGAGTCTGCTCTATTCGTAAATCTTACTCAGACGTTACACCTTTCAGTAACTTTGGTATTTAGTTATTCGCTGTCCTCTGTGTGTCTTCAGTGAGAATCTGTTTTATCCTCTACTTACACTTCTCAATGCTTTTTCTGTGTCGGCTTATACAAATTTAATTGCCTTCTCCATTAATAATTATACGTTTTGGTGCACCTGCCATTTATAAGAGTTAAATTCGGCTTGTTATTATTTTGATTCAGAGCTCATAAGACTCAAAGCCTTCTCTTCGTTATCACTGTACACATCCGAGGATTTGCTCTATTTATTAACCACCTACTTCTACATGCATGCTTTCCTTTTATCAGTACTCTCTTCAAGCGACGGGCTGCTCTGTTTATAATTTATCCTTTAGACCTAACACGTCTCTGTGCTTCTAAAAAATAATCATAAAACATTTTCTATTCGTATTTCACTTTCATTCTTTAGATGTCTAAATTCCTTCTCTTTGTCAGCACTTTACTGATTAGACTGTCTGTTGTATTCCCAGTTTACCTTTAAACTTTAAACGCATCATTGGCTTTTCAGTGTCAGCAATATGACTATGCATGGTGGTCTTCTCTATCTATACATTTTTGTTGTATTTTATCTTCTGACCTAACACGTCTCAGTGCTTTCTCTATGTCACCTCTTTATCTCAGGGTCTTCTCTATTTATAGTTTACCTTTAGACCTAACACGTCTCATTGCCTTCTCTATGTCAGCACTTTATCTAAGGGTCTGCTCTATTTATATTTTACCTTCAGACCTAACACGTCTCAGTGCTTTCTCTATGTCACAACTGTATCTCAGGGTCTTCTCTATTTATAGTTTACTATCAGACCTCACATCTCAGTGCCTTCTCTATGTCAGCACTATATCTAAGGGTCTTCTCTATCTATAGTTTACCTTCAGACCTAACACGTCTCAGGGCCTTCTCTATGTCTGCGATAAGATTCTTCGGTTTATGTTTGTGTTCCGTGTTTCTGTACTTTAATGGTGACTGTAGCTGAAATTATTTGGAGTGATTTTTAAAACATTTTGGAAGCCAGACCAGAAACTGACAGATGCATAAAAGCTGACAGAGAACAGAGAACCAAGAGGGTCTATAGGATAACAGAAATTAGGTATATATAGTGCTTGGCATTTTTCAATGGAGACAAAAACCAAAAGATTTATTAAAGCTGATAGAGAGGAGATAACCAAAAGGGTCTATAGAATAACCAAAATTATGTAAGAGCAGAGCTTTGCAAAGGGAGATATAAATTCCTTTAGTATAATTTCAGCACAATTTATCTACGAAAAAAATTATATAATATTATTAGCTTAACTGAACAAAAATACATTTACACAGATGGCGTACATATTCAAAATATCACGTTATTGTAGAATAGAATAAATGCACACAAGGCATGAATTTCATAAACAGGGGGGATTAGGTTTTCCAAAATAGTTTACACGTGTGTCCTTTAATTTGAGGTCCAAATTGTTATTATAAGTTCACTGAGCAAGTTTGATGAATCACAAATATTTTTGCTCTATGGAAACACATCAACCAAAAGCGACGGTGCCATGACGCTCAACCTATTCAATGTGATAAACCATAAAGATATCTTGGAGTAAGTCGTGGGTTTCTATCATATTTCCCTGCTATCTAAGCCTAAGTGTCAAAGATAAATGCTTCTAATGCTAGTAAAGTAATCCTCATGAACAAAAACAAATTACTTTCAGGAATGTATGAAATAACAATATTTTGCATAGTTTATTTAATAAGGAGAAAATTGCTACATGTTGCCATATATTTCGCTTTCTTCGCTGTTTTAATGTGCTAGAGTATATTTTGTGATGGTCATAAATCCTGCAAAATTTTTTGAAGACTAAGACCTTGAACTCCTTTCAGGTAACAACGGAGTTGAAGCTACTACAGTCACGTGACGAAAATATGCTTGAATTCTGAGAAGACGTTTTGTTACTTTTCTTAAGAACCCTACACTGCATTGCGAATGGAGAAAGAGAACGTGATGCTGAAGATTGCATCATAATAAATTTGGAGGGAAAATTCTCGAGACATTTTGTATTACTCAAGATGGAAAAACTGGTCAAGAAATATGAATACAGGATAGCAATTAGAGAAAGGATTAACTTACTATGGAATGTTTGTGTTTCATTTCCTCCTGTTTCATTTTAATGGCTTCTATCCATTTTGTACAATCATCTTTACTCTCTCCTTGCAATAGATCAATATAACCTCATTTTTTAACATCTT
>MJUU01025964.1:38578-61872 GCA_002080025.1 Modiolus philippinarum | reverse complement strand
ACCACTGAAACTGATCTGTACTGATGTTAATGTAGCATGACTGCAGGGGTATAACCATAAAACACCACTGAAACTGATCTGTACTGATGTTAATTTAGTATGACTGCAGGGGCATAACCATAAAACACCACTGAAACTGATCTGTACTGATGTTAATTTAACTGAATATCAATTATCAATATGCTACCATAGATGGTCGATGTTAAACAGACCCAAGAAAAAACTTAAGCAATTGTGGAATCCTCTGCCTGAATCACCATACCTAAGTCTTGCTTTTTTCCACTATCATCGCAGGCTCGACAAAAAACATTCTATCAAAGTCATATTTGGTTATTCTGACATGCCTTATTGCTTTATTGAAATCATAGTATTGCATGATCTTAATATCCAGTGTGATAGATCAAAGATTAAATGCTCTTTGTAAATTTCTATAGTTTTTTTCTGTGCTATTCTAAATACAATAAGTCATAAATTAACACTGATTTGCATTGTAGGATTGTACTATTTTGCCATTCCTGAGATTTTCAGCAGAATTTATAGATACCAGGAACCACTCAGTCTGCAGGAAATACTTTCAAGATTTTAAAGAAGCTGTTTCAGTGGTATATCAGTTATAAATTATTAAGACTCAGGAAATAAAAGCATTTATTGTTTCGTGATATGAATATTTTAACAAATTTGCAATTTTAACTATTTAAGTTATGTGAACATAACGAGGTCTTCATATCAATATCATAAAGATGTGTTTGGTAGCTAGTTATACCCCCCGCAAACAAAGTTTGGGGGGTATATAGGAATCACCCTGTTTGTCCGTCCGTCTGTCCATCCGTCTGTCTGTCTGTCCGTCTGTCTGTCCGTCTGTCCGTCCATGTACCTTGTCAGCGCATGTTCTCCTAAACCGCTGCTTAAATTTTCATGAAATGTTACACAGTTGTAGTACACCACCTGAAGATGTGCATGAAGTCATATGGTTGCTGCCGGATATTTTGAAGGGGAGATAATTTGTCTTTGAATATTTTCTCGAAAAGGGGGGAGGACAAACCTTGTCAGCGCATGTTCTCCTTAACGGCTTCTAGGATTTTCATGAAATGTTACACAGTTGTAGTACACCAACTGAAGATGTGCATGAAGTCATATGGTTGCTGCTGGATATTTTGAAGGGGAGATAATTTGTCTTTGAATATTTTCTCGAAAAGGTTGTAGGAGAAACCTTGTCAGCGCATGTTCTCCTAAACGGCTGCTAGGATTTTCATGAAATGCTACACAGTTGTAGTACACTACCTAAAGATGTGCATGAGGTAAAATGGTTGCTTTCTGAAATTTTGAAGGGGAGATAATTTGTCTTTGAATATTTTCTCAAAAAGGGGGGAGGATGAACCTTGTCAGCACATGTTCTCCCAAACAGGTTTTTGGATTTTGATGAAATGTTACACAGTTGTAGTATACCTCCTGAAGATTTGCATGAAGTAATATGGTTGCTGTCCGAAATTTTGAAGCGGAGATAATTCTTTTTTGAATAATTTCTGGAAAAAAGAGGGAAGGTATATCAATGTGTCCATACTTGTATTGTGTCCACATTTGTACTGAGTCCACAAATGTATTGTGTCCACATACACTTAAGTTAACACTTGATAATTGATTCAGGGTTCAATTAGCGGGGGGTATAACTGGCTGCCATTCGGCAACAGCTCTAGTTTGAATTATTGTAATTCAATGCTGGTCACATTTTGTTACCAAAGATAAAAGCATCTCAGTCGTGGGTTTCTAAAATTAAGCATCCAACTTGGCCACCTGATAAAAATTTGGAGTCTACAATTGTAAAAAGGGGTAATAACAAAATTACCGAACAGAGTTGTCAAGAGTCAAAGTCCATGAGACAAATCAGGTGGAAACCACCGAGAAAATTGTCGACCTCAATGGTCCTGTCTTGGTACAGGCATTTCAAAAGAAATGGTGGGTTAAACGGGTTTTATGGCATGCCAAACCTCACTTTCCATTGCAGTAGTGTCCTGTAGCAACCCAACAGCATTTGTAAAGACCGTAGACAGTTAAAAGAAATGATCATCCTAGTTACTAAGTAAAAAAAGAATCTTGAATCAGAGTTTGGACCAAAATGTTAAATTTATCCACAAGGGACTGATATCTATCAAAAACTTTTTTAATGATGGTATGAGACTGAATTTGTGAAGCCTTTATTATTAAGGCGGTCACCAAAATAACAATATCTAATGAGAAAGTCTGTATAATTTGAAACATTGTCAAAATAATTCAAGACGGATCCGTTAAATAAATTTTTATACCCAAGGAAAGCACTGTTAAGTTGCTGCTATGGGTGGGTATTTCAGAAATTTGTCAAAACCTGAATTTGCTTCAGTTTGTTGTAATTCAGATTACTAATTGCCTTATGTCTTAAAGAAACAGGCATTTATATTACATGACAAAATGAAATTAATAAATATCAATAGTATTCACATATTTTAAGCTATAGTCAAAATGTACACATTGAATGACTATAAAGTAAATTTGTGAACAAATATTAACCTAGTCTGAAATATATTTCAAAAAGGTAGACCTAGAGTAATGGGAAATAACTCTGTTTTAAATTAATACAAATACTGATACAACGCACTATTGTCTTTGGTATTAACAAAACTTTAACATTGTATTTTTCTTCACAATGTAAATATTAAAATATCATTTTCTCTTGAAAATTACTACATTGCCTCCACTAGTATACACCTGAGAACAATAGCAAGTTTATGGTTTAGCGAGACACAACTATTTCCCAACACAAAGCGGAGGGAAATAGATGGCGTCGAGGGAAACCATAAAATTGCTATTATTCGAATAGCCAGTATATAAGTTTTATTGTTACGAAATCAAACATCAAAGATATCATTGTGACCTCATCAATAAATATTTCTTCATCCTATTTAATGACCAGTAAATAGTTCATTACAGGTAAATAGTCATTGAAACTATTGACTGGTAAAAAGTCAGCCTTTATAGCTTTAATGTATAGCTGTAATATTAGTTAGATGGAATAACTCTCTCTGTCAAATTTTTCAAAAATTATTTTCTGTAAATACATGATAAAAAATATATTTAAAGTAAGGGGTGCATAATGAGTAGTATGTGCCTTTACACAGTACACATTTTTTATACCCCGCCACATGTAGTGGCGATATATTATGTGATACCCTCAGTCTTGTGTCCATCCATCCATGTGTCCGTCCGTCCATTCGCCCATCTGTCCCCTGAAGGTTTCCAACTGATAACTTTTGAATGAAATAACATACTGTCTTCAAACTTAGTATGGAACTTGTTTACCACAAACCGATATAGGGTTCAGAGGTCCAAGGGGTTCTGGAGTTATGCCCCTTGAAACTTTGAAATTTTGTGAAATTTTGGGTTTCCGACTGAATACTTGTGAACAAAACAACATACTGTCTTCAAACTTGGTATGTAAATTGTTTACCACAAATTCCAGGTCATGTTTAATTTTGGGCTCAGATGTCCGAGGGGTTCTGGAGTTATGCCCCTTAAAACTTTTAAAGTTTGTGAAGTTTAGGGTTTTTGACTGACAACTTTTAAACAAAATTACATACTGTCTCCAAAATTTGTATTTAAGTTGTTTACTAGAAATTAAAACTTAGTTTGACTTGGATACAGAGATCAAAGAGGTTCTGAGGGAGTTACGTACCTTGAAACTTCAAAATTTTGTGGAACGTGGCGGGGTATCATGTAATGCACCATTACTATTTTTGCTTATCCTATTAAGAGTTCATGTAGTATTTATTTTATTTGCAGGCAGCCTCTGCAGAAAATGAAGACCTCCAGCAATTGGTTTTGAATGATTCTGATTGGGTACAAAGAACTGTATATAAGATTCTGGATCATCATTTCAGAAATACAACAAATTTATTTGATTTGCTACAACTACTAAAAATCTTGGATTCAGAAAGTGCAGTTTTGTTGTTTAAGTTTGAAGGTAAAATCATAACATGTATTTGTATTTAAGATTTCAGGATTTATTTTACACAATTTTCAATAATTTAAAAATGAAATTTGCATATTTCTCTTATAATTTTGAGGAAACTGAAAAGGAACTTACAAGCTGTCTTTCCAAATTTTTAAGAATTCACATTCTAAAGATAAGAATTAGTTAAAACATCAATGTAATAAATGTCACTATGTTTTATTTGACATGGAAATTCCCATCAAATGTTAATTTTTTTATCTCCATGTGTTTACCTTGTATAAATTATATACAGTTCATCTTCGATGGATTCGACACCCAAGGGACCAGTTTGAGTTAATGGATGTTCAAAATATTGAGGTGGAACTATATATGAACTTGAATATAGGGATCACAAAAACTGTTTGAGACATCCATGATGTTAGAGTTATTGTAATTTGAGCCATCAAAGTTCTACTGTATATTCTGAATTACAGCAAATACAGTAAACGTTTACTACAATGGGAAGATTTTAGCATGGGGAAACTAGATTGTTTCATTGAAATACTGTGAAAATATTATTGTTCGTGTGGTTCCAATTTTCGTGGATTTCATGGTTCTCTTAAACCACGAAATTAAGTTCCCAAGGAACTGCATTTTTCAATTAGAGTTTAAATGCCTTGAATTCAAAACCACGAATTTAAGTACCCAAGAAATAGTGAATTTTTGGAAAACCACGAAAATTAATGTCCACGAATAAAAGTACTTCCACAGTAACACAATGTGTTTATCAAAAATGGAAGGTGGGATTTAAACTTTCTGTGACCTTTAGACTTTGTCAAGTTGATTTTTTGACTGAGATAATTTATCAATTTATGAATTAAAAGTTGTCAAATGACTATTATTTTTGTATAATTTACAGTGCCAGACTTTGGAAGACTCTCAAGATTACTCAACATCATTGTAAACAATCAGATTTTAGATTTGAATTTTCCTTGTTTACTGTCGACTGCTGATAAAATTGAATGTGAGAGAGTTGTAACTGGAATGATAAACAAGGGTCTTTTCCAGGCTGCCAGAGATTTTACCCTAGCAGCCGGACACAATCCAGATCACATTACTTTGTATGAGGTAAAAGTTAGAATAGTCACTAGTTTGTACACTCTCTTGGAATACGAACACTCAAATATCAAAACATAGTTACATATCTGCCAGCATTCAAAAGTCTTCATAGCAGATTTTCACATCAAAGTGTTTTTTTCCTTTTTGGATGATTGCCTGTAATTTTTAAATATTCAAAGGTAAAACACCCGTTTCAACTAGCAACACTTCTTCAGGGTTGTCATTTGATAGCAAAGAAGGGAAGGTAGGGATAAGAAATGCCTAATTTTTGCCGTATAGATCCTTTTTAATGAAATAAAAATTGGTGTCCTGTTTCCAACTCTGATACAGAAAATATAAAACTAACATTTTGTACCTTTCTGCAAAGAGTTATGTATTTTATATCTATTCAATTACTAATAACCAATTTGTTTTGTTTACACTGTGAAACTGATAGCTAAATCTAAAATACCGTTATGATCAAGAGAAATGACTTGTAGTTTTGGATAAATTTGCTGATTTAGATTTGCCTCCTTTAAATAGTGATTGTAATTATATATGTGAACACATTATTTTGTAAATTACAAAGGAATCTAGTTTTCAGCCTATTTCCAGTCACACTATGTTTTAAGTCTAATACATGGTCAAAATAGTGCAGGTTTGCAAGTATTGAAGAGAAATTAATAACTGTAATACTCCAAACTTTAAGTTGACTTTTAACTGAATAATTATTTTTAGATCTCCATCCTATGTATTTTCTTAGGGGGCTACTGGGCTCTAATACGGAGTAGGGTTTTAAAATAACGAGAGAAGGCAGACCTAATGACATGTCACAGATACTACCAAATCCTACCAATCCTGAACATTATAAAAAACAAATACTAAAAATTAGTTTTCTGTACTTGATTCCAATGCAGGAATTGTATCATAGAATAGACTGCTTCTTAACATTCATTCAAACAGGTTGAACAGTTCCAAGAAAATGAATAATTTTTGTTCAAGGAACTGACATTGTTTCTCACCTACACTGGTTTATATAATGACAGTTACATGCATGTCCAGTATGCTGTGGTTGACTCGCCGAAAATGTTCACCTGCAGGGCAATCTTTTCCAGTGGTGATGCTCTGTTTATGTTTGACAAAGCACTCACCTAATCTTCAACAAGTCTTACCCACATAAATTATATTGTTGCATTTACAGCCAACAGCATACTCTAGGTTTTCAAAAGTCCATGTGAAACCCATTTTTAAGTTTGAACACATTAGCTGGTCCTACTACTTCATCAGTTTCCCAAGTAAAAGGACAAGTCAAACGGCGAGATCACTTACATTGTCTAGTGCCCTTGTATTTACAGGGAGTTAGAGGAATAGCATTCTTGAAAGAACTAGTAAAAAGGTGCTGTTTTAGACTCTTCCCTTTTCTGAAGGCTTCTATGGGAGGCAAATCCAGGAAAACTGCAGACATGTGTTCGTCCTTGAGAACTATAGATTTAAAGTTGCTGATAAAAATGTTTTTGCTAGCTTTGTTATGAGGGTGGTATGTCAGGACCAACAGGACACAGTCATGGGTATTTCTCACCCTCTTCTCCATAGTCTCAGCTCTGGTCACTCAGGAAACTGAATTCATAGCTTGATACAAAAGTTTGCTGGGTAGCCTCTCTTAACAAAATAAGGGCTTTATTATGTTACATTGAGTCCTGAAGTCCTGCTGGTCACTACAAATATGAAGAAGTCACAAGAATGGCATTGGAATCAAATGTTTGTATAGTAAAAAAACAAATGTTTTATTTTTTTTTATAATGTTCAGGACTTTTACAGGTAGTATCTGTGACATGTAATTCGGTCTGACTTCTCATTTGTCATTTTTGTTGGCTTTTAATATGTACATTTTTGTGTTTTTACTTTTTAATTATGGCCAACTGTACCATTTTTTATGTTCATACTATTTCAAATTTATGGCCATTGCACAATATATATTTTTATAGAAATAACATTACTGTGTATTCTCTGTATATTTTAGTTTTGGCTTGTGCATATTTTGCCTTAAGTTTTCTCTTTGGTTATTTAGTATAGCTAAAGCAGCTCTTTTTTACTTTCTTTACATCACTTGCTCCAAAATTAAAGGATATTATATAAACAAATAGTTACACACACTAAAGCCTTGCTTTAAAGTATGCTATGATGTATGTCATTAGTTTCAGTTGTTATTATACAGATGTATCTTTATATTGTAGTTAAGAAGTAAGAAAGAACACTTGCAGAAATCATCACTGTGGAAATCGGCCATTGCTAGAAATAAATTCTGGATACAATGTTCAGATATATGTAAAAGTCACAAGGCCGGAAGTGTTATATCTCAGTTTTATCAGGTAAGCATGTACATGATGTACAATTGTCAAAGCAGAAAGTGTTATATCTAAATCTCACTTGTATCAGGCATTATCTGACACCAGATAAAAAATAATTGATATTGAAATATTTATGTAATTTTAATTTCATACATAGTATTTTTACAAAAAAACTGAGGATAAAAACTTAGGAAATACTAAACAAAACAGACAATTTCATTGGTGACTCTTGACAACTTCCCAGAACAGGCTTGTTGCGATATGATTATGGGATTAAGATATTTTTATGCATCACTGTAACTCCTATAGTATGGTTTCTCATTACTTGTGCTGCTTCTCAACTTGTGAGATCTATTTAAAAACTTGTATGTAATAAAAGTAGATGTGCATTTGCTACGGAAAATTCTAATATGGGAACAATGGAAACCATGACGACTAGCCATATGAAAATCTCCAATAACATAATGAGTGACTTCACAACAGTCTTTACGCTGAAATTGATGATGTCACAATATGTTTTGTGCACAAAAATGTCAGTAAATCTGAAGTAATGGCTGTCGTTACAGTGTACACTATAAGTCCGCTCAGATCATGAAATGTTATATTAGAATGGAAATAATTCATGTTCGCCAGTGGTTTGTAGACGATTTACATATGGGTGTCCATTATTTTGGTTTATTTTACCCCTCGCTCCGCTACACTACGCTCTGGGTAAAATATTAACAAAAATAATGGCCACCCATATGTAAATCTCCAACAAACCGCTGGCACCCATGAATTATTTCTTAAATATTAGACTTTATTTGCTAAAGGATAGGCAAAGAGGGAATTTGGTAAGTCAAGTCACTTGAACAGTTCAAAATAGGTTTCTCTGTAGCTGGCATTTTACCTTTTGAAGCAAAACACTAATCTATTATAATTGAAAAACACTTTGTATACCCCCACAAACAAAGTTAAAGCTAGGTAAATATAATCACCCTGTCTGTCTGTCCACATTTTAAGTAAGCACAACTCTTAAACCTCAGGAAGGATTTAATGAAACTGTACACAAAGGAATAACAGTTAAATGGAAATGTGCCTGAAGGAATATAATTATTGTCCAAAACCAGGAAGGGGTAGATAATTCAACTTAACTTTCTTTGATTCCTTCTCCACAGATTACCATTTAAATGCAACTCCTCTTGAACCACTTGCCACTTGAAGGGTTTTGATTCAACTTTACTCAAAGGAAGGACACTATATTGAGATGTGCATGAAGGAATAAAATTATTGTCATAAAACCATGTAGGGGAGATAAGTCTACTTTGACTTATCGTTGACTCCATCTGCACAGATTACCTTGTAAGCGAAACTCCTCTTAAACCACTTATAACACTTTAGAATGTATTCCTATTTTAATCCTAAATTATGTAAATGGAAGCAAAGCATTTATCAAAGATGTACAGTGGATTCCACTTAATCGCAAACCTGTTAATCGCAAAATTCGGTTAATTGCAAAAGAAATCAAAACACCAATCAAATAACGTTAAATTCTCCTGTTAATCGCAAAGCAGTTAATGGCAAAATTCGCTTATAAGCAAAAGAAAATTTGCTAAAAATGCATGAAAGTTTCGTTTATAAGCAAAACAGAGAGGTTTATTGCAAAAACAAAAGGGAAAATTTCGACATTTGCATAATACTGACAAGTGTATTTTAGCGGATGCTTGGCAGTGACACAGATCAAATGCATGAATGTCCAACTGCTGTTATTTGCTGAAATAAAATATTTACTACAACAAATTGTGTTTTTTCTCTCTTAATTTGTTGTTCTTACTTCAATAAAACTTTTGATTAAACATAAAACTTGCTGCACTTAAGATCTTCGAAGATTGTATACACAGGTAAAATGGGGAATCCCCTATTTTCACAGTTGTCTGATTTACAGGAAACATAATTAATGTGTGTGATAATCATTGATTACAGTAAAGGAAATGGGCAATTAACAAAGGAAATTTAAAAAACACGCTAATTATGATTTATAAAATAGACTAATTATAATTGGAATCCTACTTAAAAATATTCATGTATTGGTCACGTGACAATATTCCTATTTATACACAATTTGTCAAAGATGTCCCAGATTGCGGACCAAATGATTTCAACAATGATACAAACCTAGTGTACAAATAAAACACAGAAAAAAAACAATTTTTATGTTTATCATTACTACAGTGTAATGAAATAACAGATATCACTACGATGTAAACATTATATTGGATGTAGGTCAACAAAGGTCACACAGGTACTTACACTCTTGATCCCAGACAAGAATAAAACAACACTAGAAGTTTATAAAACTTTATTTTTCACAAACATAAACATTGATTGAATATCAAACAATATAAACGAAAATACAAATATTTAACAAATATTTCACAATATTGAACACTTATGCAGTCAGAGGTATGGTAATTGTCGTCAGCTGTTCTGTACTTCCGGTCTGTATTGGGCTTTCGTTTAATCGAAAAATCTGCTTAATCGCAAAATTTTCTTTGACAAATGGGCTTTGCAGTTAAGCGGAATCCACTGTATTGTAATGCAACAATTATATAACAAAAGTTTTGATTGGTCAGAACTGACCATCAATTCCACCATCTACACACTTTGGACATGGTAGGTTCCATGTTTAGTCTGGTTCCTTGTATGGTTACAAATACACAAGTTAAACATAGAACATGAAATCGATTAATGGTTTTAAATTGCATTACAATCGCAATAACAGTACATTATTTGAATACCCGAGGACATCAATCTTGATTTGACAGTCAAAGTATCCGTTACAGGCTCCGCTTCGCGTCGCCTGTAAACTGCATTTTGACCTTCAAATCTACGATTGACGCCCTATAAAAATATTCAAAATTCTTCAAATAATGTACTGTTACAGTAGTCCCCCTCTTGAGAGGCCCCCCTAACCAAAGGCCACCCCTTCATTAAGGCCAGAAACCTCATGAATTAACTGTTTTCAGTGGAAATTGACCCCTCGCCGATGGCCACCCCTCTGACGTGACCAGCGGCCACATATTCTGTCCCTAAATGGTCCAAATTCCCCTTTTTCAAAGGCCAAATTATGTAAACAATTGAACAGGAAGTGCTTCTGGTAAGGGAGATAATAGCGTAAGGATGATAATCCAAACAGATTATTTACTCATTTTTGACATCTCAGCTTGTGTGTTGTTTTAACAATAAAATGTTAATTAACATTACAAGCTCATCACAGGTTACCTGCCAATCAATTAAGGGAATTAACAAAGGAAATTTATTGTATAATTTAATGACTTTGTGTGAATCATTTTAATTTTAAAGAATTAATCAAATTTATATATTTCCAAGCACAGGTAAACAAAAAACAAAGAATAAACAGAAATAATTAAGGGCTCTGTAAAACTAAAGTGCAGTATGTAATTTTAATTAGCATTTAGATAAATTTGAAAATAATGATAATGTTAATAACCAATTTACAAATCATATACTGTGTTGATGATTTTACATTTACTTATAATGAAATAAAATAAATAAAATATTGATAACAAAAATAAATCATGGACAAGGAATATATATATANATCTACACACTTTGGACATGGTAGGTTCCATGTTTAGTCTGGTTCCTTGTATGGTTACAAATACACAAGTTAAACATAGAACATGAAATCGATTAATGGTTTTAAATTGCATTACAATCGCAATAACAGTACATTATTTGAATACCCGAGGGCATCAATCTTGATTTGACAGTCAAAATATCCGTTACAGGCTCCGCTTCGCGTCGCCTGTAAACTGCATTTTGACCTTCAAATCTACGATTGACGCCCTATAAAAATATTCAAATATTATTCAAAATTCTTCAAATAATGTACTGTTATTGCTTAAATGTTAACCTTCAAAGATGTTTAATTTCTTTGATTAAACAAATGTCAGTTTTACATTCCTTACCAACATTTCTTATCTGCTGTTCATTTCAAAAACAAATATTGTGCAAAATTTCCTTTTGTGGGCTGTTCCATCATTAAACTTTCCATCAAGTATTTCTCAGTTGCTTTTTATTTTTTAACATTAAGGGTTTTGGAGTATATTAACACAACAATTAGTAATTAAAAGTGGTTAAGAATTTCAGATTGCAGATTGTTGGTATGTTCATAGTCTAGACTTTAATCATCATTGAAAGTAAAATTTGAAAATGTCTGTGTTTGAATTTTAATGCTCTGGGATAGGCAGGGTAACCAGGCACTTAATAATTTCAGCGAGGTTCATATAGGGAGGTAGTGTGCACAAACATTTGAGAAATTAAATGTAATTTCACAGGAAATCAAAGATTAGAAATTGGCTTGAACGATGCAGTTTTTCAGCTTGCACCAATCACCGCTAATAATGACCCTCATACACTGCCACATGTGAAAAAAATTAAGAGTGCTGTGATGCAGTTCGTTAAAGCATAAATAACAAACAAATTAAAATTCTTGTCAAATTGCAAATATTATGTCAAAACCTAAAAGTATGAAAAACCACCCCTGTCTTTTGATTTTAATCACATTTTTACATTTTGACATAATATGTGTATATATTTATTGTTTTACCTTTTATCGCAGTTGCACAAGAATTTTCACATGTGAAATAAACAGCAAACATGCTGCATGAAAATAACCCTGTACCAGCCTCTTCAACATCTTTTTGCAAACTTGTCAAGTCAGAAAAAACCTAAAAGAAACTTGAATAGTCTTTTATCTTGATAGCCAACTACATGTACAAGATGACATAGGAACATCAGCTCCCATTGAGCTTCTAGTTACTATTCATCAATATATGAAAAATATTTTATATTTGTCTATTTGTCTTAATAAAAAAATCATTAAAAAAAATCATTTCATTTAAATTTGTTTCTTTTGAAATAGGAAGAAGCAGAAAAAGTACAAGATCTGTTGGAGAAATCATTTTTGTACAAGTTATGTTTAGATCATCTGGAGAACAGCCAGAATCCTTCATCTTATGAAAAGTTATATCGTCAAATGTGGATGTGTCGTATTCAACAAAAAGCTAAGCAAAAGGAGGTAAACAGCTTTTACAAAATAGAGATTGTAAAATGAATCTTCACTTATGAAAAAGAAAAGAATGAGATTTCTAGATCCTATTGCATTGTGCGACAGTTGCATCATAGGGGTGTTAAATATCTGGTTATGAACTGGTCAAGAAAAAAATAGGTTAATGCAGAATCTATAGTACAAAAATAATAAGGATTGCCATATATGTTAATATAAAATTTGATGTGTTTTTAATCTTAGANATGTATCAGGTTTACAATGAAGGGGCGTGGAAATCATCTCGTCCTGACGGACTCGATGATTTCCACGCCCCTTCATTGTAAATCTGATACAGATACACACTTGTTCTGTAAATATAACATATAAAATTTGATGTGTTTTTAATCTTAGAAAGAGTAAATATAATTTGCAAAAAAAAATCCTCCCAAAGAAAATAAGATGATTTCTATCTCTAAATCAAATTTAACAGTACACTAACGTCCAACAGAGAATGAAAATAGCAACATGTTTATCAACAGATCTCTGCATGATAAATTTTACATTGTTTTCTTTTAAAAAAGTACATGACAGGTCATCTGGGGATAAAAATAGCTACAAAATCTGCATGATAAAATTTACATTGTTTCCATAAAAGTACATGACAGGTCAACTGGGGATAAAAATAGTAACAGAAATCTGCATGAAGAAATTTACATTGTTTTCTTAAAAGTACATAGTAGGTCAACTGAAGGTAAATATAGTAACATATTTTGTCAACAAAATTCTGCATGATGGAATTGACATTGTTTCTTTTAAAGTACATTTGACTTGATGATAAAAATAGTAACCTATTATGAAATGATAAATCTGTGTGCATGATAATTTTTTTCACAACACCCATCAATGAATATTCATATTTTAATAAAAAAAAATTTGTGAAGTGCCATAATTCAATGATACTAATAATCCATCAGAAGACATGTTGATTGATTGAATATTGTTTAACGTCTACTCAGCAATATTTAAACTATATCAAGACGAGAACAAGTTTGTTAATAAATAATCACTTTAGGGTATGGAAAGGGTCATGGGACGGGAAATTCTGACTGCCACTGGAAAAGTAGGCTGAAATCGAAAAGGGCAGAGAATTTAGCCGTGTAGCCGATCATCTACGGACCACTTGTTTTCACTAAGCTGATATGAAAAGTATGTTTACCGTTTTTTCATCAATTTCTGTACATTTTGTATAAATATTGTTTAAAGCAAAATACATGTATAGACTACTTGTGCTTTTGAATTAGATGTTTTTCAAAACTATTAAAAAATAATTAAAAAAAACGCCTGATATAATAAGCTTATTTAAGGATAACAAACTTATTCTTTTTTCTTTTCAGACTGGTTCATCAGAAGTTGAAAATGAAGATGATGATGTATTTCAAACTACAGACATAGTCAAACCACATCATAGTAAGAAAGATCTTCTTTGTTTTGGAAGACTACCAAAGAAAGCTGAAATTGATTCTGACTTGAATCTTAAGGTTTGTTGTACTGGGCATTAGCTGTAAAATTCAGAAATTAATGTTTCAGTTACAACTGAAATCCCTTGAAATACATGTTGACTTGGTTGAAATTTGGAGAAAAATTTGGATATTTTTAGTTTAAATTTATAATACAAATTATTCAGGAATTTGGTATCATGAATCCAAACAATTAGCAGAGTATTTAATTCTGGAACCTGGTTTTGTGATTGTGTATTTTAAATTCGAATGCAATTGTATTTATAATGCTGATTTTGATTGGATGGATGTAAAATTTTCATGTTTTAAAATCCTTGTTTTATAGCCCTTTCCATAAAGTGTTGTTATCTTTTCCTGGATTGAAACTCTTCTATCAAGTGGAGGTACAAACACTCTTCGCTTCCGGTTATCACTGGTACGGCCTATAGTTAGAATCAAAGGCAGTGTCTTAGCTGAGACAAACTTATTATTTGATTCTTCTATACATTGAGATATAACATAGTTATGAGATTTAAATTAGACACATTTTTATTGATATTCACGGCGGTAAATTAGTTATACATGTACTATGATTATTATCTGTAGGACCCAGATTTTATCTGACACAAATCTGTTTTCTGGCTCCATTGACCAGTGATTGAAAACTCAATTTGAGGTAGTAAAATTTCTGGTATTTTGCTTGTCATCAAATTGCAAAATATCATGAAAAAGAAATTAAATGGGGTAAATGTCAAGGAGACAACATTCCATATCCAGGTTATAACCACCCAAAACAAAGCATCTTGGGGTCACTGTACAGTCTTAAACACAGTGAAGAACCTCACACCATATATCAAGCCATACCTTTTTTGGAAAAGGATGAGCAACTCTAACAGCTATCTAATAAAGGACATATTAAGGTTTGCCAATGTCCAATTGTTATTCAGTCTGTCCCTCCATCCGTCCATAGCTCTTGCTAGAAAAATCGAAATTTCACCTAAAAAATATAGATCTGTTTCATATATGCTGCCCTAACTTGACCTTCTTTCGCTAATTCAAATCACACTTTTCATAAGTATTGGTTATGATGGCCTCACTATTTGTATACTTTTTTGCGAAATTTCTATTTTTCTTGTAAGAGTTTATGTACTTTATTTGACATTATTTAGGCAATTTTTTACATGTTGTGCTCTAACTTGACAGCCCTTTTGCCAATTCACTTCAAACTTTGTAAA
This sequence comes from Modiolus philippinarum, assembly GCA_002080025.1. Lineage (NCBI taxonomy): Eukaryota > Metazoa > Mollusca > Bivalvia > Mytilida > Modiolidae > Modiolus > Modiolus philippinarum. The sequence goes on along the minus strand of MJUU01025964.1, from coordinate 46,681 downwards.
GGTATTGGTTATGAAAGCCTCTTTTTATGTGAAATTTTGAATTTTCTTGCAAGAGTTAAGGGACTTTCTTAGTAAATTTTGAGGCAATATTTTGCATGTGGCACTTTAACTTGACAACCCTCTGGTGAATTTGTTTCAAACTTTTTAGACATATTGGGTATGATGGCGTCATGATCTGTATTTTTTTCCTGAAATTTTGATTTTTCTTGCAAGAGCTATGGGATTTTATTTGTCAATTTTAATGCAATATTTTACATGTCACACTCTATTTTGACAACCCTTTTACCAATTCACTTCAAACTATATAGTGGTATTTGGTATGATATCTTCATGATCTTTATATTTTTTTGTGAAATATCAATTTTTCTTGCAAGATTTATGTGACTTTTTTTGTCAATTTTAAGGCAATATTTACATGTCACCCTCTATCAACCCTTTGGTCAATTCATCAAGCTTTGTAGAGACACTGGGTATTATAGCCTCACGATCTGTATACTTTTTTTTTGTAGAATTTGGATTTTTTTTCTTGCTAGAGTTATTGGACATTTTTTATCTATTTTTAGCAGTTTATTACATGTCATGTTCCTACTGGACAGCCCTTTGGTCAAGTCATTTCAAACTTTGTAGAAATATTGGGTATTATGATCTCACAATCTGTATACTTTTTTTTTAATTTTGATTTTTCTTGCAAGAGTTATGGGACTTTATTTGTCAAACTGATTAATCCTTTCAAACTTTGCAGATTTATTTATCAAAGAGATATCAAGCTTCATTAGCCAGCTATAGGTGCATTCTAAATTAACAACCTCTTACCTAAATCACTAAAAGTTTTGAAGGGGTGACAACAGCTGTTTATTCTGAATAGGGTCTGTAAGTCACGTTCTACTTTCACTTTATAAATCCGGAAATTTATGACGTCACTATGCAGAACGCACATTTAATCAGTCAACCAATTTCACTTCCGGGATATTTTTCTCAACGTCACAAAGTCAGGATTGATTAGATGCTTTACATTGGGATATCTACCATAGCTGGAAGAGCCTGGTTGATAGAGACTATGCCGCTTCAAGAAAATTGCTATTTTTATCTAATTTCTACCCAAGTTCAGGTAATTAAGGTCATAATTCATTAATTTGAAAAAATTCCATGGTTAATTTGATCTGTGAATCAAAAACCACACCATTCCCCCATAGTACTACATAAGTAATGGTACCCGGGAAACATGTTTCTCTATCATTCATATTGGTCTTGTGACGAGACTTACAGACCCTATTGTTTACTTGTAATTATTTCAAGTAATGAACATTGCAGTATTCCTGCAGCAACATTTTTACTCTAACACCTTCATAAAAAGAAAAAGCTTGACTTGATATTTCAATCAACAATTGTAGATCTAAAGAAAGTATTACATATTAACAACTAAAATTATATTTTAAAGATAAAATGCAAGTCTCATAGAAGGGATTCAGCACTTTTCTTGAAGGTATAATTATTTCTCCCCTCATTAGTGGGAGACATGTTGTTTTTGTCTTTTCTGCCTGTCATCCATCAGTTTGTCCATCTGTCCATCCTTCTGTCACAAAGTTTGTTGACGCTTATTCTCCTACATTTTCTATTGGATTTCAGCCAAACTCTAGTTGATAAATTCATTGTTCTTTGCAATAAATATTTGAAAATGGTCCAAAAAATCCACCATTACTGTATGTGGTCTTTGCCAATAAGTCCAGTCTTTCTGATATAGCTGAAGTATTGAACAAATCAAGTGATAATTTTGCATTTTTTTTAATGATCTGGGTACCCACAACCCACAATTGATTGAAAACCAGAACATCTTAGGTTCTGTTAAAACTATACAATCTAATTAAATTTAATAAAATTCATGAAAAATTCAAAAAAACATTTGTTGTACATCTGAAGAAATTTAAAAAAAAAACTTTTCCAGGAGGACAGGGCATTGAATGAGATAATGGAAGAATTGTTAGATAGTGGTCAGGTGTGTGAATGTTGTCATCTATCTGCTGAATTCAAACACTACAACCAAGATCTCACCATCATACTGGTAAGTTTTAATTTTATATTTCTGTGAATTCTGTTTTTTAGAGATTTGACAGTTTGTATATTAGTTTGCACCCTCAAAGCCTTGTTTTCTGTATCTTTTTTCATGTCATCTAGCCCACGATTTAAAAGATACTTGATATGAAAATGCAAACAAGTTAAAAATCATACAGCTTTGCATTAGTTTGAACATTGGGAAAATTTGCCATAGAAATTTTTATTGTTGATATGAATAACATGGAATGGAGAATGCCCTTTAAAAGCCTTAAAAATGAGTTATTTTATGTACTATAATATAAACAACACACTTTTGACATCTTGGAATAATAACACTTACATTTCAGAAAATGTGTTTTTATACGAAATATACTTGAAAAATCTAAATGTGCCAAAACTTGTGGCAAAATACTATACACAACTTTGACTATATTTCAGACATGTATAAGGCTAGCTCTTGGAGAGATAAGCATGAAGGAGAACATGGATATGGATATGGTGAACCTAATAGCTGGAGGACATGGAAGATTACATAGAGCATCAGTATCATCACCTGCTATTATGTCCAAAACATCTTCTGGGAGTAAGTTGCTCTTATCTCTATCTAAAATGACTGCTACTTAAACTTGTTTATGTCTTCTACCATCTGCCAATTTCAGTGTCATATCATATGAAAATGGGAACATTAAAAGCCTTTCTTTTTGTCAACCTATCATGTTTTGAGTGAGGCAAAGTATGTTTGTTGTCAGTAAAAACTTTACAGTGGAACAGAAAAATTAGGCATGGTTTATCAAAGCTAATTTGTACAAAATTTTGTAATGTTTTGAAAAAAATATTTTAAGAATTTTAGTTTTCAAATTGGTAAGTAGGCTCATTATTTTAGCTCATAATGATTTACAGCTTATTATTGTATTATCAGCGAAATTCATGTTAGCCATTTAAATAACAGATGTCTTCTAATTGTTAATGAATTCTATCAAAAAAGTTTCTCTTTGAGGTTAATGAATTTAAAACATGTGCTAATACATACATGTATTTAACATTCCATATAATGGAAATATTAAAGAAAGGGTTTTCTTCTTTACCTGTACAAAATGTTGCACCTGGTTTTCATATGGAATCCTTGTGTTATTTCAGAATAGAATTTATATGAATAACTTTACATAAAACTGACATCAATAACGTGTAAAACTGGCGTAATCCTAACATCAAAATTAGAAGTAAATATGTAAACGAGTACGCTAGGAAATATTCACCAAGCATTCACCTGAAACAGACAGTTTCATCTTTAACATATAATTAAATTTTATTTACTGAGCCAGATGCTTTTATACAGATTTTTTTTTATGTTTATAGGTCTAAGTATGGTGGCAATGGGACCTGTGACATATAGCTGTTTTGGTATCGATATGGAAAAAGTTGTAGTTACCATGGAAACTTTATGCTCTCATTGTAACCATGGTAACCAGTTCTGTAAACAGATAATCACCTGTTTTATTATATCTTTGGTGAGTATTTTGGACACATTTTTGTTGTGTAGATTATTTATGTACCAGTGAGTAATTTTAAAGGATAATATTATTGTCTCGCCCACAACGAAAGTCACGGAACGCGAGACATAGGCGTGCAAAGTATGGCGACAGCGTTAAATTTTACTAAATACAGGATATTTTGAAAACCCTTTGATGTAGGAACATCATATTTGGTCCAGTGGTAGAACTAATCAAGTGCTACATGACAGATATAAAAGCATGTGACCTTGACCTCAATTGCACGGTCCAGTGACCACGTTAATTTTCTCTGCTTTAGTCCATCTCTCAATAACTAGAAAGGGTTATCGTTATTTGTGTTTGTCTCTTGTTTTCATTATTGTTTTTCTGGTGCAGTTTGCTTGTAAATTGTGGCATGTGATTGTAGTTCTTGGCCATTATAGGTGTTTGCTGTTATCTTGTTTTTGTAAGGTTGATAATATTTGGTATGTAGGTTGGTCTTGGGTAGTGCATGTCAGTCTGGCAGGTAACTTTTGTCTTGACCTCAATTTTACGGTTGAGTGGCCACGTTAAGTTTTTCTGCTTAATATGAAAAAGAAAGGAAATAGGGTAAATGTCAAGGAGACAACGTCCCATATCCAGGTTAAATCAACCCAAAACAAAGCATCTAGGGGTCACCGTACAGTCTTCAACACAGTGAGGAACCTCACACCATATAGCAAGCCCTAAATGGCCCCAAAAAGGTAAACAAGTGAATAAATCAATGGAAACAAACCACATCCAATAACCCAAATATCAAGAAACTAAAATTTCATAAGAAGACAAAGACAAGCCAATGACCAACATATTCCTGACTTGGGGCAGGTGCAAAAATTGTGGTGGGGTTAAACTCGTTTTCTTGGGTCCAAACCCTCCCCCTATGTGTGGTGAATGGCTAAAAATAAATACACAAAAAGACTCACTTTAAAAATCAAACTAGAAAAATGTCCAACTTATCAAGACGAGTACCCTTACAATGAAATACATAAAACATGAAGACAATACACACAGGTACTGTCCAGACAAATGCTCACAGTTACTGACAGCTAGCTAAGGACATAATTTCCGTTGACTATGATATCAGGCCTTCTTACATATGAAATTTCAATTGAAATACTTCTAAATAGATTTGGTATAACAACATCATCAATTATGAAAGAAGAACATGATATTGTGCAATGCCAAATACTGCAAATATGAAAAATTGTTTATATTTAGTTATGGTGTAAAGCATTTAGGAGATGATCAATATTTTTGCCAACAAAAATCAGAAGTAAAGATTTAACAATAACTAGAAGTGGAAGGTTTATAATATTTGGTATGAAGGTTGGTCTTGGGTAGTACATGTTAGTCTGGCAGGTAACTTTTGTCCTTGACCTCAATTTTACGGTTTAGTGGCCATGTTAAGTGTCTCTGCTTAAGTCCATTTCTCAATAACTAGAAGTGGTAGGTTGATAATATTGGGTATGTAGGTTGGTCTTTGGTAGTTCATGTCAGTCTGGCAGGAAACTTTTGTCCTTGACCTAAATTTCACGGTTGAGTGGCCATGTTAAGTTTCTCTGCTTAAGTCAATTTTTCAATAACTAGAAGTGGTAGGTTGATAATATTTAGTATGTAGGTTAGTCTTGGGTAGTACATGTCAGTCTGGCAGGTAACTTTTGTCCTTGACCTATATTTCATGGTTGAGTGGCTACGTTAAGTTTCTCAGCTTAAGTCCATTTCTTCCATAACTAAAAGTGGTAGGTTGATAATATTTGGTATCTAGGTGGTCTTGGGTAGTATATGTCAGTCTGGCAGGTAACTTTTGTCCTTGACTTCAATTTCACGGCTGAGTGGCCATGTTAAGTATCTCTGCTTAAGTCCATTTCTCGATAACTAGAAGTGGTAGGTTGATGGTATGCAGGTTGGTCTTTGGTAGTACATGTCAGTCTGGTAGGTAACTTTTGTCCTTGACCTCAATTTCACGGTCTAGTGGCCATGTTAAGTTTGCCTGATTAAGTCCATTTCTCATTTACTATAAATGGTAGGTCTATTATATTAAGTATGTAGGTTGGTCTTGGGTAGTACATGTCAATCTGGCAGGTGACTTTTGTTTCTTACCTCAATTTCATGCTCTAGTGAACATGTTAGTTTCTAATTATCTATTAGTGGTAGGTCAATGATATTTTGTATGTTTGTTTGTCTTGGATAGTGCTTGACAGTCTGCCATATGACTCATGCATGTGACCTTAATTTCACAGTCTAGTGAGCATGTTTAATTTTCTGATAAGTTCATTTAGATTTCACATCAATTTAGAGGTCAAGCAGGGACGGGCGAGACATCTTTTAGGGTCATCACTTGTTAGTTACACAGTGCAGAATTGTCCTAATATTGAAATTTATCGGGTCAATAAAATTCATATCGGGTGAGGTGAAGCCGAACACGATATGAATTTTATTGATCCGATAAATTCCGTATTAGGACAATTTAGCACTGCGTTTTGAATTTATCCTGATTTCCCAAAGAAGGACAAATACACCCTGTAATAATTTTTTTTTGTGATTCTTGATATATCTTGTATTAGGACAATGCTACTTTGTACTAGTAGAATACATGTAATTTCTCCTGATTTTGAAATCACATCTTAACCGTTTTTTTCCCAAAGTTTTAAATTCAACAACAGTTTATGTATACAAAGTACAAACTTTACATTGTAACACATTAAAAGGCAATAAAGTTGGACAATGAAAAACTGCAAATAATATTGTTCCTTGTCATGAATGATCTAATCCCNTACCCCCCCCCCCCCCCCCATACATTGCATGAAAACATGGACAAAACACTGTAGAAGGGTTAACTCATACTGTTCAGAATTCAAACCAGGTACAAAAAAAAACCATGCTTTAATTATTTTACTTACAAATAACATCAGGTAATAAATTATGGCCAGTCAACAGCAAAGCCAACTGGAGCAGTTTTGTTCTTTCTTTAGACGACAATTCATGTTCAACTATTTCACTTTGAGGCATATGCCTTATTAAAATTGCAGCCACACACAAAAAGTGAAACATTGAAACAATATTTTGACTGTCATTCTCAAAATTCCTTGTCCTTGGGTCGATTGGCAATGATGGATTTACAGTTTGCACCTGGTTTTCTTTACATGGCCCATGCATGTTAATTTATTATTGGCAGAATGTACAAACCCAGGAATCATGATCACTCATTGCAGATTTCAAAATAATCGGCCATCAATCATCATCACGAGACATGACTCTCTCCCGTGAAAATTTTATCAACAAATCAGCGTAGGGAAGACAAACGCCTGGAACTTTCACATCCTTCAAATATGTATAATTCTCCACTGTTTAGGAGAACTGTGAGAATTACTATGGTACACAGTTTTAACGTGGAGAAATGTAAATTTCCCTTACAAAGTTTGCAAGTGACAGGCCAACATTGCAGTCGCCATCTTAAAAATACAAAGGGACGTAACCTAGAACGAACAATTTTTTCATAAGGTCAATGGCGTAAAGGGAGGTAATTTGAATTGAATCAATACATAAATTTATTAGGACAGTATCAACCAATCAAATTGCAAGAAATACTACGAAATCAGGATAATATACTTTACCCATATTTTTTGTTACCAAGCTGGTCCAATATATAGTATATTGACTGGGCCGGTCTAATACAATGGAAAAATGCGGAAGTACATTTCCAGTAATTGTATACGTCAATTTACATTGCCATCCTAATTTTTGCCATTTTTGTTTTTATCTATGAATTGAATCTGAAATTTATTTAATCATGTTAGTAAAATATACCGTGATTTTAAATTGATTATTTCGAAAACAGGTGTTTAAAAAATAACATCACTCTTTCCAATGTATATTTCAAAACGATATTGATTTTATGGAGAAATTGTTTAAACTCTTTTAAATCTTTTTTTTTAACCTTTTGGTTTTCACAATTGAATTAATTAAGGAGACATAATTTGTTGGGAAGGTCATCTATCTACTTGCCTAAATTGAACTGTAATATCAATGCTTTTGAAATTGTTTGGAGAGCCATTACGGGATTATGCCATTACCATTTACAGTTTTCAGTACATAACAAGCACAAAAGAATATCTCATTTTCCCTTTTCTAGGTCCCAAAGAAAAAGAAATCTCATTTATGAAGACACTATGTGTATGTTGCTTGAGGGAGTGTGGGTTCTGTTTTGATATTGTGGAACACAAAACATACACAAACAACACCTCTAAGAATAAAAAGGACGACAATTAGTCGAGTATAATATAATAAATAGTTCATATCACTTCGGGCCAAATGGCAATTTATGGACCGGTCTCTCACTCCCAAAATACTATATGGACCTCAGCTTCGCTTCAGTCCATATATTATTTTGGGAGTGAGAGACCGGTCCATAAACTGCCATATGGCCCTCAGTGCCATGAACTATTTGTATAATGTTATGGCGGATTTCCCAGTTGATTAACATATTTTATTTGCCATTCTTCAATGAACATACCAATTTTCC
>MJUU01025964.1:1938-25523 GCA_002080025.1 Modiolus philippinarum | reverse complement strand
ATTTTTTTTTTTTTTTTTTTAAATGTTTTACTTTATCACATCTTTTCAAAGAAGTTTTATATAAGGTAATTTTGAGAAAAATACATGCAACAATTGAAATAAGCACCAACATATAATATATCCCACTTTTGGATTCATTTTTGACAAAAGATGCATAAATTTGGTCTCGCGAGAAAGGAAAACAGCTAAACTGCAAAAAATTTCAGTCTTATAAGGTAATTTCGAAAAAAATACATATAAATGTTGTGTCGCGACAATTGAAATAAGCACCAACAAATAACATCTCCCACTTTTGAGGTCATTTTTAACAAAAGATGTATAAATTTGGTATAGCGAGAAAGGAAAAAAGCTGAAATGCAAAATATTTCAATCTTATAAGGTAATTTTGGGAAAAATACATATAAATGTTGTGTCGCAACAATTGAAATAAGCACCGACATATAATATCTCCAACTTTTTAGTACATTTTTGACAAAAGTTTGTATAAATTTGGTATTGCGAGAAAGGAAAAAAACTGAAATGCAAAATATTTCAATCTTATAAGGTAATTTTGGGAAAAATACATATAAATGTTGTGTTGCCACAATTTAAATAAGCACCGACATATAATATCTCCCGTTTCTGAGGTCATTTTTGATAAAGGATGAATAAGTTTGGTATCACGAGAAAGGAAAAAAGCTGAAATGCAAAATCTTTCAATCTTATAAGGTAATTTTGGGAAAAATACATGCGACAATTGAAATAAGCACCAACATATAATATCTCCCACTTTTGCATTCATTTTTGACAAAAGATGCATAAATTTGGTATCGCTAGAAAGGAAAACAGCTAAGCTGCAAAATATTTCAATCTTATAAGGTAATTTTGGGAAAAATACATACAAATGATGTGTTGTGACAATTATGTATTGAAATAAGCACTGACAATTAATATTTCCCACTTTTGAGGTCATTTTTGACAAATTTCGTATCGCGAGAAAGGAAAAAAAGCTGAAATGCAGAATATTTCAATCTTATAAAGTTATTTTGGGAAAAATACTTATTAATGTTGTGTCGCGACAATTGAAATAAGCACCGACATATAATATCTCCCACTGTTGAGGTCATTTTTGACAAAAGATGTATAAATTTGGTATTGCGAGAAAGGAAAAAAGCTGAAATGCAAAATATTTCAATCTTATAAGGTAATTTTGGGAAAAATACATGTAAATGTTGTGTCGCGACAATTGAAATAAGCACCGACATATAATATCTCCAACTTTTGAGTACATTTTTGACAAAAAATGTATAAATTTAGTATCCCGAGAAAGGAAACAAGCTAAAATACAAAATATTTCAATCTTATAAGGTAATTTTGGGAAAAATACATATAAATGTTGTGTCGCAACAATTGAAATAAGCACCGACATATAATATCTCTAACTTTTTAGTACATTTTTGACAAAAGATGTATAAATTTAGTATTGCCAGAAAGGAAACAAGCTGAAATGCAAAATATTTCAATCTTATAAGGTAATTTTGGGAAAAATACATATAAATGTTGTGTCGCGACAATTGAAATAAGCACCGACATATAATATCTCCCATTTCTGAGGTCATTTTTGATAAAGGATGAATAAGTTTGGTATCGCGAGAAAGGAAAAAAGCTGAAATGCAAAATATTTCAATCTTATAAGGTTATTTTGGGAAAAATACATACAAATAATGTGTTGCGACAATTATGTATTGAAATAAGCACTGACATTTAATATCTCCCACTTTTGAGATCATTTTTGAAAATCGATGTATAAATTTGGTATTGCGAGAAAGTTTTTTTTGAAATTACATATGAATTTAAGGTCTCAAGCATGAACATAGGCCTCGATAAAATAGCCTTTTTTGAAAGATTTATGAAGAATATAATGTGACGTAAGCATGGAATGTATAAATAAAACAAAAGAACGCTATAATTTATAATGGCATTTTGGTTTAAATTGATTATAAAAAATAGATTAAAAAGAGAGTTAAGTCGTCGAGTTTTCATACGTGTACTTTTTGCTTAAAGTTAATTTCGTCATATTAATATCACATGTTTTGAACTGACCAATCGCTAAGAGCAATCCAAAGCTGCCACGAAGTTCACTTCAAGTGCACTTTGCGATCACTCCCGCGATCGCATCTTCTTTTCAAGTGCACTTGAAAGTGGTCACAAGTTCACTCTAGGCTGTCATGGAATCACTTTCAAGTGCACGCGAAGTGCACACGAGGAACACTTTTGGAGTGCACTTGGATGGAATGTTGCGTCAGCACCCAACTGTACCTCCCCTGAAGCTATTTGATACGTTTTCAATAAAATTAGTGATATAGTATTGGTTACTAAGGCCAACATTTTTTATTATCTGTTTAACAGGACTCTTCTTGATCTTAACAAGTGGATTTCGGGGGGGGGGGATTAAAAATAAAAATAAAAGATTGAACATAGTGGAGATGGCAAGATAAAAGTTTCCATGAAACACATTATTTTATTTTCTGAGTGAGTGCATGGATTTGTGTGAAAAAAAAATTGAAACTTAGTAAATACCGTATTTGAACTAAAATCTACTGAATTACTAAATTGAATAATATTTTTTTCAAGCCAAAAATAACATGTTTAAAGTACTTTTTCATACCATTTTCCTTAGAAGAATGACATTTTTCAACAATTTACATCCATTTGGAAAGCGATTTTTATGCCCTCGTGACAAAAAGTCTGGGGGCATATTGTTTTACCCCTCTCAGTCTTCCGGAGGGGTTCATGGTTTGTCCGCGCAACTCCTTCTACAGTTTTAGTGCTTGAAAGTTTTTATTTAGCAGATCATTTGTACATATATTGAAGATGTGCATGTGATAAGGATTTTGATTTTGGTGCATATTTGTAAAAAATATACATTGTTGAGCTTAGTCATTTTTGGGGCGATTTTGTAATAGAGGGTACATAATTTGTCAGTGCAACTCCTCCTACAGTTTTGATGCTAGGAAGTTTGTATTTAGCAGATCATTTGTACCTATATTGAAGATGTGTATGTGATAAGGATTTTGATTTTGGTGCATATTTGTAAAAAATATACATTGTTGAGCTTAGTCATTTTTGGGGCGATTTTGTAATAGAGGGTACATAATTTGTCAGTGCAACTCCTCCTACAGTTTTGATGCTAGGAAGTTTTAATGTAGCAGATCATTTGTACCTATATTGAAGATGTGTATGTGTTAAGGATTTTTATTTTGGTTCATTTTTGTAAAAATATACATTGTTGAGCTTAGTCATTTTAGGGGTGATTTCGTAATAGAGGGTACATAGTTTGTCCGTGTAACTCCTCCTACAGTTTTGATGCTAGGAAATTTTACTTTGCAGATAATTTGTACTTATATTGAAAATGTGCATGTGGAAAGGATTTTGATGCATTTTTCAAAAATATACATTGTTGAACTTAGTCATTTTAGGGGTGATTTTGTAATAGAGGGTACATAGTTTGTCCGTATAATTCCTCCTACAGTTTTGATGCTAGGAAATTTTTACTTTGCAGATAATTTGAACTTATATTGAAGATATGCATGTGGAAAGGATTTTGATGCATTTTTNTACTTTTGAGAATTAGTATTTTGAAACTTCAACTGAATTTGGAAATTTTATTGCTACAGGCGAGGGGATTAGCTGTAGTTTCCATTGACTGCTCCCATCTTTTAATTTCAACTTGCATGTTTATGTATGAGGAATATTGGAACAGCCTCTAATATACATTTTTAGCAATGTTACCACAGGTTTAGACACAAAGCATTTGAGAGACGTCATGTTAGAATTTTGGGTTATGCATTAAAATAGGATACTTTTATTGCAAAAAAAAAAATCAACCTACAGCACCCTTACAAACTTTGCAAAACTAGTTGATATATCTAAAAATTATGGGAATTCCTTTGACTTTTACAGCAAAAATTCAACCTACAGCCCCCTTACAAACTTTGCAAAACTGGTTGCCATTTCTAAAAATAATTGGTATTCCTTTGAATTACATTTATCAGCATGATGTTTTTGGTCATTTGTGCTAGCTGTTACCTCCCCTGAAGCTATTTGATACGTTTTCAATAAAATTAGTGATATAGTATTGGTCACTTAAAGGCCAACATTTTATTATTATCTGTTTTACAGGACTCTTGATCTTAACAAGTGGATTTTGGGGGGGGGATTAAAAATAAAAATAAAAGATTGAAAATAGTGGTGATGGCAAGATAAAAGTTATCTTATAAAATAATGAAACACATTATTTTATTTTCTGAGTGAGTGCATGGATTTGTGTGAAAAAAAAAATGAAACTTAGTAAATACCGTATTTGAACTAAAATCTACTGAATTACTAAATTGAATAATATTTTTGTCAAGCCAAATATAACATGTTTAAAGTACTTTTTCATACTATTTTCCTTAGAAGAATGACATTTTTCAACAATTTACATCCATTTGGAAAGCGATTTTTATGCCCCCGCGACAAAAAGTCTGAGGGAATATTGTTTTACCCCTCAAAGTCTTCCAGAGGGGTTCATGGTTTGTCCACACAACTCCTTCTACAGTTTTAATGCTTGAAAGTTTTTATTTCGCAGATCATTTGTACATATATTGAAGATGTGCATGTGATAAGGATTTTGATTTTGGTGCATTTTTGTAAAAAATATACATTGTTGAGCTTAGTCATTTTTGGGGTGATTTTGTAATAGAGGGTACATAATTTGTCAGTGCAACTCCTCCTACAGTTTTGATGCTAGGAAGTTTTTATTTAGCAGATCATTTGTACCTATATTGAAGATGTGTATGTGGTAAGGATTTTTATTTTGGTTCATTTTTGTAAAAAATATACATTGTTGGACTTGGTCATTTTAGGGGTGATTTTGTAATAGAGGGTTCATAGTTTGTCCGTGTAATTCCTCCTACAGTTTTGATGCTAGGAAATTTTTACTTTGCAGATAATTTGTACTTACATTGAAAATGTCCATGTGGAAAGGATTTTGATGCATTTTTGCAAAATATACATTGTTGAACTTAGTCATTTTAGGGGTGATTTTGTAATAGAGGGTACTTAGTTTGTCCGTATAACTCCTCCTACAGTTTTGATGCTAGGAAATTTTTACTTTGCAGATAATTTGAACTTATATTGAAGATATGCATGTGGAAAGGATTTTGATGCATTTTTGAAAAATATACATTGTTGAACTTAGTCAATTTTTGGTGAATTATTAATAGATGGTTAACAGATTGTCTCCTCAACTCCTCCTACAGTTTTGATGCTAGGAAGCTTTTATTTTGCTTTTTGTTTGTATATTTATTGAATATGTGCATGTGATATTTGTTTTGATTTCGGTTATTTTTTTTTCAAAAATATACATTAAATTTATTAAAAGAGGGTACATAGTTTATCTGGGCAACTCCTATAGTAACATGTGTTTGGCAGGGGCATCATATGTGTCTTACAGACACAAATATTGCTAAGAAATCCCAATTTGATTCAACCTTGCACAGGGGGCATGTCATCCTCTAGTTTATTTTTTGAGATGCAAAGAAAATAGGGTAGGAATATAAAATAAAAATAAAAGTTATCCTGACCACTTTTATTTTTATTTCACTTTCTGAAAAAATATAGGGTAGGCTTTCCTGTAAAACAGATAATAAAAAAATGTTGTCCTAAGTGTAACCAAGAAGACTTATATGTGTAACTAGACAACTGACAGTTTGGTTATATTTAACAAATGGAGTCGATGCAAGACTGGTTTTCAAGGAAGATTGCAAATAAATTGAGAAAAATTTATTAAAACCCAATTTTACCCAAGAAGTTATTTTTTTTCAAAAACAAGCAATGATATACAGTAGTCAGTTATGTAGTGATATTTTAGGAATTAATTAAATATGAATTTAAGTTTACAAATAATAGCAGATGAACAATTACAAACTAAATAACTAATAGTAAGAGAATAAATTAAGCTTTTTGTCCTTAAAAGTTTGACGAGGATCTAAACAATAGATTTATGTATCTGATCTGTCATACAAGTAATATCCATCAATATATAATGTAATGTCTAAATGTGCTTTGGCTTTTATTCATTCTTTTCGATAGTGTGAAAGTAATTTTCGTTTGAAAATTGTGACATTGAATGTGTTTTGATTATTTATTTTGATGAAGTGCCATNAATTGGAGCGAGCGAGCGAAATTTTTTTTTTTACTTTTAAATTTTTCGCCCCAGATATTCTTGAATTTAAGAGCGAGCGAAATATTTTTTTTTAATTTTTTCTTGTCCAGTGTTTCAATAATGTTTCAAATATGCGCATTTGAACCTGCATAACAGCTTACATTCAACCTCCAGACTTAAAACGGCATTTGTGATAAATCAACAACAACTATTTCACAGTCTGACCTTCTGTTACATGATATCTATAGCCACAACTACATGTACATGTATATGTTGTTCAGCACTACACTTTTCAGTATGCATATTGATCACTAACTAGTCTACCAGTGAATTGTGTAAAATAAGGGTTATTTTATTTTCATGTAATTAATCACTAGAAATCATTGAAGATGTACTTCACTTGAAACTTTTGCAAAAACAAAAAAAAACAAAACAAAACAAAAAAAACAACAGACAAGCAGATTCAAAAATGATAATCACACATGTTTAGCTTGCAGAGTTGGTCAATATCTGGCAGTGATTATCTTAAACAGGTGCTAGAACCTTCAAAGTCTCCCTTGATAATTCTTATGATGTCTTAGAAATATTCCACTATTTATGTTTTAAAAACCTAAATGTATAAACCTCCATACAAAGAACAACAATGATTAAGATGCATGCAAGAAAGTTTTGTCTTATGTAGTAAGTAAAATTATTTAGGTAAATTTAAATAAAAAGCTTTTTTTGTCAGTAGTATATACTGACATGACTGATGTAATCATGTGTATGCACTTTTAACATCAGATTCATGGCTTGTTCTAGTGAATACGACTCATTCCAAATTCATATTGATACTTTTTCACTTATTGAACAGACAAGAAGAGTTAACCAGTTAAGTTCATCTTACTAGGCTTTCCCACATTTGGCTGTTTATTTGTTCATTGTTTCAAAACTCTGTAATATCTGGGCAACATCAGATTGTAAAGTTAACACTGAATTCTGTACACTGTGAAAAAGAAAGGAAATGGGGTAAATGTCAAGGAGACAACATCCCATATCCAGGTTAAAACGACCCAAAACAAAGCATCTAGGCCTAGGGGTCACCGTACGGTCTTCAACAGCGAGGAACCCCCGGGGAGGAACCTCACACCACTAGTCCTAAAACAACTTTTGTCTGTTGTGTATATCAATGTTCAAAATTTAAGTTTGCACAACAAACGAAGGCTTATGTTTAGGACTAATCTGTACACACTGATATTTATTTACGCAAGTCATACACAAAAAATTGTAATACAATGTAGGTGCAAAATGCGAAATTCAACGAATTTTGAAAACAATGGAAATGTCAAACCGTAACCAAGCCGTTACAAGATTTTAAATACCATTCAAGTATTTGCGGAGAGAATTAGACAGGACGTCTTGAATAATTCAAGTTTGACGCCTCACGACTTTTCATAAAAGGCAGTTGACGGTTTTACTCCGTTCCCACATCATTTTCTTGCGGCCATGCCATCTGAATCAGAATAACGCTTAACTACAATGCATTTTCCCTTATATCAAGCGCATAAATGACACAGATTCGATTTTTATAATTTCCGAATCAAATTCGTGAAAACTTTTTGTTGATTTCAACGTGCGGGATTTTTATTTTTAATTTTTGATTTTGGAAAATTAGGAGCGGGAAAATAATTTTTATTTTTAAATTTTGATTTTGCTAATTTAGGAGCGGGATTTCCAAAGAACTACTAATTAATTTGGTGTGGCCTGACCACTTTTATTTTTATTTCACTTTCTGAAAAAATAGGGTAGGCTTTCCTGTAAAACAGATAATAAAAAAATGTTGGCCTAAGTGTAACCAAGAAGACTTATATGTGTAACTAGACAACTGACAGTTTGATTATATTTAACAAATGGAGTCGATGCAAGACTGGTTTTCAAGGAAGATTGCAAATAAATTGAGAAAAACTTATTAAAACCCAATTTTACCCAAGAAGTTATTTTTTTTCAAAAACAAGCAATGATATACAGTAGTCAGTTATGTAGTGATATTTTAGGAATTAATTAAATATGAATTTAAGTTTACAAATAATAGCAGATGAACAATTACAAACTAAATAACTAATAGTAAGAGAATAAATTAAGCTTTTTGTCCTTAAAAGTTTGACGAGGATCTAAACAATAGATTTATGTATCTGATCTGTCATACAAGTAATATCCATCAATATATAATGTAATGTCTAAATGTGCTTTGGCTTTTATTCATTCTTTTCGATAGTGTGAAAGTAATTTTCGTTTGAAAATTGTGACATTGAATGTGTTTTGATTATTTATTTTGATGAAGTGCCATTTCATTGATATCAGAAAATTACGTTCCTCCGAGAGTTCTCGACACGTCTCTGGTTTAATGGTCTTCCATTTACATAACAACGATCGCTCGTAATCATTTCGTAGAAAAATATTTAACACCTTTACAAATCTTATGAGAATCTTGTATCATCTTTGCTAGCATGTTGCATTACAGTTCAGAAGAAATATTTATCAGTATAATGAAATGGGTCACAACATCTTTGTTTTATGTTGCATTTTAATATTCCATATTCAAAAATGGACTCGTAATTTATCGTGATCACCCTTTATTGTCGGCACTATCAATTAAAGTCCTAATGGAATTTGGCACTTTTATTGAGATGTCTGCATTTGTTAAATGCATGCTCATCAATTCATCATTTTTCTATTATGTTCGTAATAAAATGGACATCTCGGATTCATTAAGTTGATATCTAGATAATTTGTGGCACAATTTTCACACCTTCTTATCCCGACAACTATTATAGCTCATACTTTGTGTGAAATGGTAAAAATATAATGTCCAACAAATTAAATGTCTGCTACATAAATTGTTCTATTATAATGGAAACAAGCCTTAAATCTTTTCCTAGATATCGAAAAACTATAATATCATCTCTTATACAACAAATCCAAAATTAAGTAGGTTAAATATGTACATTTAAAGAGCTATGAATACCTAAAAATAGATTAGAATTGAAGAAATTTTCTGTACTTTAATGTGCCATTTTGTGAAAATTGCATTTTCTCCAAGCCATAGGTGCAGTTTATCTCATGTGAATTCAAATTCATTTTGAAAAAGTTGAAAAATACACCTGATTGTATTTTCAGCATAATATGAGCAAATTAAGTTGTCACAGAAAAATTTTTTTAAGATAATTTTTTGAAATATCTCTTCATGTAAGCTTTCAAAATATGGCATAGATTTTTATCATTTCTTAACTGTTATGGACAAATTGCACTTAACATAAATCTGTATTTTTCACAGTATAGGATAAATTTATTATCCCATCGCCCAACAGAGTTGGGGCGGGGATATTATATCTTGCCCTTCCGTCCGTCCATCCATCCGCCTGTCCTTCCGTCTGAGTGTCCGTCCATTGGTCCCACGTCAGGTTAAAGTTTGCATTAAGGTTTATTTCTGAGAAACTACATGTGGCACATCAATCATCTTAGATCAGTGAATGCATCTTGGAGAGTGATGCTGCTTCAGATGATAATTAGGTCACTCTGACATACTTTTTATGCTTCAATAACTCTGGTTAAAGTTTGCTTTAAAGTTCATATCTGAGAAACTACAGGTGGCACATCAATCATCTTAGGTCAGTGAATGCATCTTGGAGAGTGATGCTGCTTCAGATGATAATTTGGTCTTTCTGATCTACATCTTATGCTTCAGTGACACAGTTTAAAGTTTTTATTAAGGTTCATATCTGAGAAACTACAAGTGGCACTTCAATCATCTTTTGTCAGTGGATGCATCTTGGAGTCTTGGAGCTTCACATGATAGTTGTGTAGCTTTGACCTACATTTTACACTTAACTGGCTTAGGTTAACGTTTCCATCAATGTTTATATCCGAGATATTACATGTTAGACATTTATGATCTAAATGTACATTTGATATACCTTTAACATTCACACATCTTTAGATTACATTAAGGTTATTATTTCTTGACAGCAGGCGAGGGGATTAGCTGTCTTTTGTGACTGCTCACACTTCTAGTTTTTCATAAGTGTCCTTATTAACTAAAAAATAATCTTATGTATTATAAATAGATTTTGAGTTGCTCATACTGTTTTGAGCAATAAGGGTGAGAAAAGATCCTGATGTTTGTACAATCCATTATGAATATTTTCCAAATACAGCTTTTTAAAATCCTGTAAGTTTACGAATTGTAATTGATTTATTCATGTACATAACATGAACCCTCATTTTTGTATGTTGCATTTATGTTTTCAGAGAAAGGACACTTGGTGTTTGATGCTTCTGAAGGTGTTGTGACACATTATATAAAACTATGTCCTGACCCCTCCCTTCTAGGGGATAGACTTCTGGATGCTGTGACCTCCCTGTCAGGAGGGGAAGATTTAAAATCACCTAAAGGTTTGTACAAATTCAGACACAGATAAAACATTGTCCTGACCCCTCGCTTCTAGGGGATAGACTTCTGGATGCTGTGACCTCCCTGTCTGGAGGGGAAGTTTAAAATCACCTAAAGGTTTGTACAAATTCAGACACAGATAAAACTTTGTCCTGACCCCTCCCTTCTAGGGGATAGACTTCTGGATGCTGTGACCTCCCTGTCAGGAGGGGAAGATTTAAAATCACCCAAAGGTTTGTACAGATTAAGTTACAGATGACAAATGTAATTAAAGCTGGATAATAACAGAGCAACCAATTGATATTTATAATGGATTAGAATCAGATTTGAACAAAGAACAGGGACTTTTAAATCTAAGAAATATAGTCAGGACAGAGATTGAGCCTGAAAAAAAATGACAGAATCAAAACAAAAAACAAAAACAAAAAAAAAACATAAGCCTACAGAATTAAATCTAGGTTTTTTTTTTCATTAAATGTAAATTATTTGGTGACAGTCTTCCCAAAAAATCAAATGGATCCCAAAATAAAATTCATGTACACGTATGTATAAATAAATATAGATTACATGACAAGATCCCGTTCATTACCATATTTTATCCACTAGAGATAGTTAAATTTTAAAATTTTAATTGCGAGGCTTGCCGAGCATTCTAAAATTTTTAAATTTAACTATCAAGAGTGGATAAAATATGGGTGTAATCTTTTTCTCTAATGATAGATGATAAACACCGAGAATAGTATCCCGAAAAGATTTGGCAGGAAATAGCACGGGGCTTTATTCAACATATGTTGAATAAAGAAAATTTATTTAACGGGTCAAAACCAGTTTAAACTTGACATATCATTAGAGAAATTCATTTTGCAATGGAAACTCAAAAAATGATATTTACTTCAAATACTTTATCTTTTGTATCTTGTATTTTACATTTTGTCACCTACAGAGTCTTATATGTCCAACCATTTTATCCCCACTGCAATACGATGTGGGGATATGGTTATTCTGGGCATCCATCTGTCTGTGTCTCTGTGTGTACATGTATCTGTCCCCCTTGTAAGCACTCTAGCAAATTAATGTAAAACAGCGGATAACAGGAAACATCAACAATGGCTGAAAATTACATTCACATGCAACAATCTGCCAGGGAACTACACAAGTTTTTTTCTCATTGGATTTTGATAAAGATTATAATGCCTCTTTGGTTCAAGAATACCACAAGGGAGTTCAAAGATGAGTCCTGGTTAAAATAATTTTGTAGGAGTTCTGTCTCTTTTTAACTTAGAAAATCAACATTATATCCTTGTAAGTGCTCTAGCCAATTTATTTTTCTTTGGATTTGGATAAAATTGATACATTAGCTTTATTTCAAGAATACCTAGAGGGAGTTTGAAGAGGAGTCCTGGTCGAATAAGTTCGAAAGGGGTTATGCACCCTTTTAAGTTTGAAAATCCACAAAATATCCCTTTAAGAGCTCTAGCAAGTTTATTTCTCATTGGATTTGGATGATACTTTACAGTAGCTTTAGCTTAGGGTTAGCTTAAGGGATTTTGAAGGTGAGTCCTCGGTGAATATTTCTGTAGGAGTTATGCCCTTCTTAACTTTGAAAATTGACAATTATGTGGGATTTAGAATATCAGAATCAGCAGAAGTATATAGCTATACATATTCCTTGTTATTTTTATAGAGTGTATATACTACTGAAAAAGCTGAAGTACAATATTCCAACTAAACTTTTAGGAAGTCTTCAATCATGTACACAGGTCTGAGGTGTTTACCAAACATTCTGTCTGAAATCTTTGTCAATTTATGTTATAGTGAGGACAACACAGATGTTTTCTTCACTGCTTATACAGATTGACTTGATATGCTTACTTACTCACTCACTTAATCCTCTTCGTGCTTAGATGCACATAAGGCCATTACAAGCTGTCTCCATAACTTTCTGTCTTGTGCCTTCTTCTGGACTTCTGACCACAACACCCCCATCTCTTTTAACTCACCCTCCACTGTTTGTTGCCATGTTTCCTTTGGTCTCCACGCTTTCTCTTTCCTGTAGGTGTCCATCTTAGTGACACTTTGGCGATGTTGTTTGGCTCTCTTTTAAGTAAATGCCCTATCCACTTCCACTTTCTCATTTTTAGCTCACCTGACCTGAAGGGTCAGTATGAGCTTTTGCCATCACTTGGCGTCAGTCGTCCGTCTGTCCGTCGTCCATCCGTTAAACTTTTCACATTTTCATCTTCTCATTTGAAACCACTGAAGCAAATTCAACCAAACTTTACAGGAATGATGTATTAAAGGTCCTTTACAAAGATTGCTCATTTTGTTCCGATCCAATAAAAAACATGGCGGCCAGCGCTGAACTTAGGTTTAACATTGGACCCTATGGGAAAAATCACATATTCATCTTTTCCTCTGAAACTGCTGAAGCAAATTCAACAATCTTTACAGGAATGATGTACTAGAGGTCCTTCACTAAGAATGCTCATTTTGTTCTGATTCAATATTAAACATGTCTGCCAGCCCGGAACTTAGTTTTAACATTGGACCATATGGGAAAAATCACATTGTCATCTTTTCCTCTGAAACTGCTGAAGCAAATTCAACAAAACTTTACAGGAATGATGTACTATAGGTCCTTCACTAGGAATGCTCATTTTGTTCCAATCCTATAAAAAACATGGCCGCCAAAGCGGAACTTAGGTTTAACATTAGACCCTATTGGAAAAGTCACATTGTCATCTTTTCCTCTGAAACCGCTGAAGCAAATTCAACAAAACTTTACAGGAATGATGTACTTCAGGTCCTTCACTAGGGTTGCTCATTTTGTTCCGTTGCAATAAAAAACATGGCGGCCAGCACGGAACATAGTTTAACATTTGACCTTAAGGGAAAATCACATTTTCATCTTCTTCTCTGAAACGGCTAAAGCAAATTCAACTAAACTTCACAGGAAGGATGAACTAAAGGTCCTGAACAAAGACTGCTCATTTCATCCCGATCCGATAAAAAACATGGCCCCCAGCACGGAACATAGTTTTACATTGGACCCTATGGGAAAATCACAATTTCATCTTCTCCTCTGAAACAGCTAAAGCAAATTCAACCAAACTTTACAGGAATGATGAATGGAAGGTCCTTTACAAAGATTGCTCATTTTGTTCCGATCTGTAAAAACCAAGGCCGCCAGCACGGAACATAATTTAACATTGGCCCGGTATGGGAAAGTCACATTTTCATCTTCTCCTTTGAAACAGCTAGAACAAATTCTACCAAACTTTACAGGAATGATGTACCTAAAGTCCTTCACTAAGATTGCTCATTTCGTTCTGATCCGATAAAAAACATGGCTGCTAGCACAGCACAGAACATAGTTAAACATTGGTCCCTATGGGAAAATCTTATTTCATCTTCTCCTCTGTAACGGCTGAAGCAAATTCAAACAAATTTTACAGAAATAATGAACTAAAAGTCCTTTATAAAGCTTACTCATTTTTGTGCAGATCTGATAAAAACATGGCCACCAGCACGGAACATAGTTTAACATTTGACCCTATGGGAAAATCACATTTTGATCTTCTCATCTGAAATGGCTGAAGCGAATTCAACCAAACTTTACAGGAATGATGAATGGAAGGTCCTTTACAAAGATTGCTCCTTTCGTTCCGATCGGATAAAAAACATGGCTGCCAGCATAGAACAAAGTTTAACATTGGACCCTATGGGAAAATAACATTTTCATCTTCTCCTTTAAAACCTTTAAAGCTAATTCAACCAAACTTTACAGGAAAGATGTACTAAAGGTTCTTTACAAAGATTGCTCATTCCGTTCTGATGAGATGAAAAACATGGCTACCAGCAAGGAACATAGTTAAAAATTGGACATTATGGAAAAATCACATTTTTATCTTCTCCCCTGAAACCGCTGTAGCAAATTTAATCCAACTTTATAGGACTGATGTACTAAATGTCCTTTACAAAGATTGCTGATTTTGTTCTTATTTGACAAAAAAAAACTTGGCAGCCAGCACAGAATGTACTTTTTACTTTACACTGGACTTTATGGGAAAAATCATATTTTCATCATCTTCTCTGAAACCGCTGAAGCAAATTGTATTGGAATGATGAGTAGAAGGTCCTTTGCAGAGTTTACTCATTTCAATAGGACAAAAAACACAGGTGCTAATAGAGAACATAGCTAAGCATTAGACCTCCATTGGTAAAAAAACAATCATTTTTGGTCATGCATGGTAAAGAAGTATTTTGTCAGGTGAGCGATACAGGCTCAGTCTCTGAGCCTCTAGTTATTTTATCTCGTATGTCTTTCTGTTTTGTCATCTTATGCAGATCTTGATTTGAAATCTTGTTGGGCCAAAATTTCTTGCAGATTTTCCTTTAACAAGTACTATGGAATGTGGCAAATTTGTTGAAATCGCTCTGAATTATTCTCCAGCACTCGCAGCCATAGAGCAAGACTGATTTTACATTGCTGTTATAGAATCTGAGCTTGATCTTTCTACTTAGTGATGTTGATTGCCAAATTGGTCTTAATTGGCAGAAACATGATCTTGCTTTGCTCAGTCTAGCTTTGATGTCTTTACTAAAGTAGCCACAACGAAATTTGCTGCGACTTTTCTCCAAATATCTTTTTAAGTAAATGTTACGGGATGATATTGCATACACCAATGGAAAGCTAATTTTTTGCCGCTTCAGACCATGCATTACCATTATTTTACAACAAAGGGTTAAAAAGTTTTCCAATACCCTTCTATGTTACTGTCCATTGTGTATGACCTTACCGGTCTACTAGTTCCTATTATGTAACCAATTTAACAATTTGAGTAAGCTGTACCAATTATTTTTTGAGCAACAGGTTTTGCTGGACTACAACATAGATTGGAAAAAGTTTTTGGTGGGTTGCTTTTGTTAACTAATCAACACAATCAGGATCCTTTTGAATTGTCCAACAATACTATTGTATATCAATCTGTTATGGCCTAGGGAGGTTTTACCTTGATAAAGTATTTAATTAATGAAAGAAAAATATGACAATTAATTCAAATTCCCTTTATTTATACTTCAATATTTATTTTTGAATTATGTAATTTTAAGAATTTTAATAAAGTGCAATATTTTTTCCTTATATGAAAACTATTTATAGTCCCTTTTTTCATCAACAGATCAAGGTAAAACCTACACAGGCCATAACAGATTGATATACAATAGTATTGTTGGACAATTCAAAAGGATCCTGATTGTGTTGATTGGTTAACAAAAGCAATCCACCAAAAACTTTTTCCAATATATGTTGTAGTCCAGCAAAACCTGTTGCTCAAAAAAATAATAGGTACAGCTTACTCAAATTGTTAAATTGGTTACACAAAAGGAACTAGTAGACCGGTAAGGTCATACACAATGGACTATATTTTAACAGAAAATTTGAGTCGAAGACAGAGGGAGTATACCTGGTTAATGGAATACCTGTATTTAATGTTATGATGCCCTGGGGTCTAGCGATTAACCAAAACACGTGGGTCGGGAGTTAATCTCGATTTAAAAGCAAAAAATTAATTAAGTAATTACTTTATAAAGTGTCAACAAAAACTTTTTACCTGTAAATAAATTTATTTTAATAAAAGTAAATGGTAACTGGATATTTGAACTGCAAATTTTATTCTTAGATTTACCTAAACATTTTTATGCAAATTAGTAAACAAAACAAAATTCTGTTTGTTCATTGGCCACCCGAATAAACAACAAACAAGCACCCTATATGCAAATAGGTAATCCATAGGCAATGGATTTTGTGTCTTTTCAGTGGTTCTTGGTTTGCGTAAATCATTCATCTATCACTCCCACATGGAATTTTTATTTAAAATTTGAGTGAAATTAACATTAAAGCCTATGGAAAATATTTTTATTTGACCTTTGATTATTTCGGTAAATATACCAAGAGTAGCGGCAAAAAATTAGAAAATGATGCATATATGTTTTATTAGGGTCTTATTTAAAACAAAAAAGCTACAGTGATTTAAGCTGCGGCAAATTTGGTTGTGCGTACTTTAGTGCCACTGTCATTACTTATCACTCTGCCCAAGTATGTAAAATCTACAACTTCTTCTATGTTTGTGTTGTCAATCTTAATGGCATGCCTGTTTGTGTTATCATTTATTGTCATGACTTTGGTTTTCTGGGTGTTTACTTTAAGACCTACTTGTCTGGCAGTTGTTTTTAGGTGGGTTGTGTTTTGTTGCATGTGTTCTCTTGTATTTGATAGTAGGCAAATGTCATCTGCGAAGTCTAGATCTTCAAGAAAAAAGCAAAGTGTCCATTTGATACTGGAATTACCATTTCCTAACGTAGATCTCGTACACCAATCCACCACTACAAGGAAGAGGAGCGGGGAGATGACACATCCTTGTCTAACACCAGAACGAACAGTAAACCATTCAGAAAGCTGGCCATTTTGTAAGACACTTGATATGCACCCATTATTTATTTTGGTCTGATTAACATTAATGAACATTTCTTTTTTATATTTTTGTTTTTCAGTTTTAGGAATGCAGACAGATTTATTAATATTAGCACATTCTTGTCATACTGTGTCTTGTAATATGGAAGGGATATCCAATGTTCTCCGTGCAGCACGGGCTATGACGTCCTGTTTACAGTCAACTCAACAGTTCTCACTTATGGTAACTTGATATTTTTGGGTACATTGTAAATAACATAAAAGTTTTGTTGTATTAATTTGTAATTATTTTGTACAACTCAAAGAAAAGACTTAAGTATATTAATTGGATTTTTAAAACATTGAACGTCATGACAAGCAGCAATTGTGTTGGCTCAAAGTTTGGATCCAGGAATTAAGTATCAATTTTTGGCAAATGCAAGATATTAAGCCAAAAGAAAATTTGAGAATGTAGTAGGTTTAAAAGCCTAAGATAAAAAAATAAAAACAAAGTTAATTTAACCTTAAATTATTTTTTTCTGACAAATCAGTTTGTAAATTAGGCAAGGTATGTAATTCTCTATTTTCTTCTGCGATCAAAATTGATGAATATTATTAAAATATACAAAGAACTATATGGAAAGAAAATTAAAAAGTCTAAGGGAGTTTTGTATTGATTTTGTAGGTACAGTTACTCACTGGTATTGGCAGGTTTGGTGAAATGACATATATTTTTGACAGTATAAAACAAAATGACCAATTTGAGTTGCTTTTGAAGAAGGGAATAGAAAAGGTATTGTCCATATTAACATTAGTATAAATATGGTTGGCTCTAGATTTTAATGTAAGTCTGTAGAATGACTATTCATAATAAACTCTCTTGTAGGATAAAGTAAAAAAAAATTCAGTAAATGTATACCAGAAGAATTAACATTACACCATAATTATGAGAAAATAAGAAAATCGAACAGAAAAGATTGATTTCCAGTAGGCATCAATTGTTTAAGTCACATTGAAAGTGCAAGATCGAGAAATCTTAGACACCCAAGGGTAAGATATCAATATTTCTCTGACGATGACGAGGCTTGTCGATTCAGAGAACCATTGAAAATTTTACCAGAGGATGTTGAGATTTCTAAATCTTGCATTTCCAATGGTGTTTGATTGTTTTCCTCACAATTAAAAGCAAAATACACATTTCTGTACAAACAGGTTATAGTTGGGGTCTGCCATGTCTAAGCAACTCAGTAATTATGATGTCGATAACATCATAATGTATCTTCTCATGTGAAATTCTTATCTCACCCATGGGTTGAGACAAGAATATCTCAACGACTAAAAATAGGTACTGACCTTTCTCAAATGTGAGGAAAAATAGTGAGACAAAATGAATAAGAATGCAATAAAATTAAAGCACTAACAGTGTTAGTGCCCTAAAGAAACTGTGCTCTGGTAGGGGAAGCATGATCTGATCCATGCATGACATTCATTACACTGCTAATGGTAAGTCTGGTCTTAAGTCATAGTTAATGCTTGTCTGTTTAATATAAAATGCCTGTTCTCATTCGTGTAATCAAAACATTGTAACATGGTGATGACCATAAAACTTATGTAGAGACAATTGCAAGAGTGGTTGAATTTAACTTTGATGTATTAGTTTTTTAGACAGTAATTTTGTTTTGCTAATAACAGTACAACAATAGAGTAAATCATGAAATGTTGAAGCCATATTCCATAGATATCTGAATATCACTGCTTAAAAATGAAAAATTCACAATTAGAAATTTAAGAAAGCTGAAGCCATCATGTTTGTGGTAAAGTTTTGATTCCAGATCGATGTCCAGACTCCAGATTTATCAATATAGAGGTACAATCTAAAAAAAAACTCTTGCAAACAAAGTTTAAGGGTTAAATATAGTTTATAGCCACACATAAAGTTACACAAATGTTAAAGGTCAAATTACATAAAAGAATATGGGTATAATGGGTATATTACAAATTTGAAACTGTAATATGACACCTTCAAGTCAGATGGAAATGTATCTTTTCAATCCTAACATTTTGATAGGAGCCATTGCTTATGACTTATATTTTATCAACAATTGCTTTTATCATTACTATAAAAAGAAATCTTGCCCACCATTTTGTTAAGTACAGCGTTACATAGTAAAGTTTTAAATTGAAGGTTAAAACATACTTAAATCAACTCACCAATCTTTATTTCATCTATACATTATTAATATTTTAAATATTAAATGTTTTTAAAAAAACAAATATGAACCTTGATTACTATTATTTAAATTGATATATTAAAGATATCATATTTTCAAACAGGAAAACAGTCTTAAGTTAGCTATCCTTGACTACTTGAAGCGCCACCATCCAAAAGACAAGGAAACTTATGATATGGTGGCTCATAATTTTATGTTACATAGACAAATTGCTCAGACATTAGAGGCTAGGGCTCATACTGCATTAACTAGCATGCAGAATAAATCTTTAGGTAAGTGTGATAATTCTAGGAAGGGTCAGAAAATTATTAAGATTACATATAAGTTTATACAGAAGTTTTACGGTCGATATCATGATCTTTTGGATCGTTATGGGATATCTGTTTCCCAGATGACAACAGATCTTTCCATTTACAACTAAAGTTTGTTTTTCCTCTTTCTTATTTGATTTTACTACCGGAGTTGACATGTTCAACACGGCGGGTGTCTTATAAGAAGCAGGAGATGCTTACTCTACCAGTACACCTGATCTCACCCATGGTTTTTATTGGGTCCGTATTGTTCATCTGTATGTGTGTCTTCATTTTTGTGTCGCATGCACCTAGTGCAGGATCGACACATGGGGATCACTCTGTCATCTTGCGTCCATCTGTCTGTCTGTCTGTCTGTATGGCTCAAAAATTTTAAGCATTATCTGCATCTCCTCCTAAACTGCTTGGCACTCAACCAAACTTGCAGGAAGTGTCGCCTGCACCTAGTGTATGGGTCAAAAATTTTAAGTATTATCCACATCTCCTCCTAAATTGCTTGGCACTTTTCAAGCAAACTTGCAGGAATGCTTCAGTATATGTTGAAGATGTGCATTATGCATTTTGTTTTTCTTTGATATTGTTTTTTCCAGATTTTACTATGTTTTATGAACTTTGTTATTTTAGCTTATTTTGGTCTTGAGGGTACGTCTCCATTATCCACAACTCCTCCTCAACTGCTTTGTAATTTTCAACCAAACTCACAGGAATGCTTCGTTATATGTTGAGGATTTGCACCATGCATTTTTGTCCCCCGCCGCAATGCGTAGCGGGGACATAGAAATGCCGGGCGTCCTTGCGTCCGTCCGTCCATCGTCCGTCCATCACTTTTTCTTGTAAGCGCTCTCATGCATACAAATTATAACGGATTTTCATGAAATTTATACCAAATGTTTATATCACTAATACCTTGGTCAAGTTTGAAAATCAGCCTTGGTCAATACTTTTTGACAGAGTTATGTTACTTTGACCGAAATTATGACTCTGTTTTATCCAAAAATTAACCTTGTAAGCACTCTCATGCCTACAAATTATAACAGATTTTCATGAAATTTATACCAAATGTTTATATCACTAATACCTTGGTCAAGTTCGAAAATCAGCTTTGGTCAATACTTTTTGACAGAGTTATGTTACTTTGACCAAAATTATGACTCTGTTTTATCCAAAAATTAACCTTGTAAGCACTCTCATGCCTACAAATTTTGACGGATTTTCATGAAATTTATACCAAATGTTTATACTAATAATACCTTGATTAAGTTCGAAAATCAGCCTTCGTTGTTATTTTTTGACGGAGTTATGGGACTTTGACGAAAATATCTACACGGTTTTAGCCAAAAATTAACCTTGTAAGCGCTTTCATGGCTACAAATTTTGACAGATTCTCATGAAATTTATACCAAATGTTTATGCCATTAAAACCTTGGTTAAGTTCGAAAATCAGCCTTCGTTGTTATTTTTTGACGGAGTTATGGGACTTTGACGAAAATAACTACACGGTTTTAGCCAAAAATTAACCTTGTAAGCGCTTTCATGGCTACAAATTTTGACGGATTCTCATGAAATTTATACCAAATGTTTATGCCATTAATACCTTGGTTAAGTTGGAAAATCAGCCTTGGTCGATATTTTTTTACAGAGCTATTGGACTTTGACGAAAATAACGACACTGTTTTAGCCAAAATTTGACCTTGTAAGCGCTCTCATGGCTACAAATTTTAACGGATTTTCATGAAATTTATACAAATTGTTTATATCACTAAAACCTTGGTCGAGATGGAAGATCAGTTTCGGTTGAGACTTTTTGACAGAGTTATTGGACTTTGACCAAAATAACAACACTGTTTTAGCCAAAAATTGACCTTGTAAGCGCTCTCATGCCTACAAATTTTGACCGATGGTCATGAAATTTATAGCAAATGTTTATATCACTAATTCCTTGGTCAAGTACGAAAATCAGCCTCGTTCGATATTTTTTGACGGAGTTATGGGACTTTGTCGAAAATAATGACTCTTGTTTTATCCAAAAATTTACCTTGTAAGCACTCTCATGGCAACAAATTTTGACAGATTTTAATGAAAATTATACCAAATGTTAATTCCATTAATACCTTGGTCAAGTTGGAACATCTGCCATGGTCAGTCCTCTTTGAATCCCCACATATTTAATTTTGGAACTGCCCTGAATGTTTGAAAATATTTCAATTTCATATACACTAATACAGTATACTAGTATATTGCATGAGCGGCGGGGGACCCAGGAATTCTATTCTTGTGTTTTTCTTTCTTTTCATTTATTCCAGAATTCCATATTATCATTGAACTTGCACTTAAGGTTATCCAGTCTTAGGGTATGTCTCAACTATCCACAACTCCTCATTAATTGCTCTGTATTTTTCTATCAAACTTGGAGGAATGCATGCTTCAGTATGTAGATGTGCAACATGGACATTGTATATGTAGATGTGCAACATGGACATTGTAATTCCATTTCAAACACAGGAATTCTTAAATATATAGTGCAGGCGACACATGTGTTCCGTGGAACACCCATGCATTTTTCTTTTTTTGTCCTCTACTCAAGTGGTGTCCTTGTTTCCTTGTGTTCCTGACGTTGCTGTTGTCCATGGATTGTTTGTTCTTTTGACTGACAGTTCAGTTCTCACTTCAGTGCCAAATTTACTTTATTTGTAGGTTAGTAAATTATTTAAGCTCCTAATGAAATCAGAAACACCCATGAAGCTAAAATTTAAATTTGGCTTGACTAATAAAATAATAAAATAGAATTAAAAAGTAGCCTTCCATCAGGTATGGATTAAAATAACACTGAATACTCAATAAGCTGACATTAAAATTTAGCCTTGCATAATATATCAACTGAAGTAATAATAAAATTGAAAATTAAAATTTAAATAAAAAAAAAATTGCCTCCCATCAGGTATTGACTAAATATATCCCAGAGTATTTTGCTGCAATCAAAACTAGAGTAATGACTGTCCAAAACGACAGTGATCCCCGCACCCCCTGTTTGACACAGAAAACAGCTATAGACCCTGGGCAGAATTNNAAAAAAATAAGTAGTCTTTGAGACTTCCAGGAATTTTACCAAACTTGGAATCATATATTTTGGAAATCAAATTTTTTAACTGTGGTTTCAATGTAGAATTCCAAAAATTAGTAGTCTTTAACAATTTCAGGAAATTCACCAAATTTGGAATAAACTATTTTGGAAATCCAATTGGTGAAAATGATTGACCTTATCAAAACAAATGTTAACAGTTTGGTTGTTAGGTAGAATTCCAAAAAATATGTGGTCTTTAACACTTTCAGGAAATTTACCAAAATTAGAATCAAATATTTTTGAAATTCAATTAGTGAAAATGATTGCCCTAATGGAAACAAACCCTAACAGCATAGTTCCTAGGTAGAATTTCAAAAAATATGTGGTCTTTGACACTGTCAGTAAATTTTACCAAAACTCGAATCAAATATTATTCAAATTCAATTGGTGAAAATGATTGCACTAATGGAAACAAATCCTAACAGTTGGTTGCTATGTAGAATTACAAAAAAATATGTGGTCTTTGACACTTTCAGGAAATTTACCAAAATTGGAATCAAATATTTTTGAAATTCAATTGGTGAAAATGATTGCCCTAATGGAAACAAATCCTAAAAGTATTGTTGCTAGGTAGAATTCCAAAAAATAGTGGTCTTTGACACTTTCAGGAAATTTACCAAAATTGGAATCAAATATTTTTGAAATCCAATTGGTAAAAATGGTTAACCTTATCAAAACAAATGCGAAAAGTATGGTTGCTAGGTAGAATTCCAAAAAATAAGTGGTCTTTGAGACTTTCAGGATATTTACCAAAATTGGAATCACATTTTCGAATTCTAAGATTTCAGAATTTTTATTTTTTCCAAATACTTGCCAAAATATAAGATTATATGCCAAAATGTCCAAAAATATCAG
>MJUU01025963.1:23345-36462 GCA_002080025.1 Modiolus philippinarum | reverse complement strand
TACTGGATCAGTTTCATCATCTCTTCACTATCTGTTAACCACATGCCTATGAATACATTCCATTCTTCTTCTTTTTCAGGTTGCTGCTGACTGACCGAGAACAGAATTGATAGAATTTGAGCTTCCACTCATCTGAATCATTGTGCATCTCTGGTGTTATATCTAAGTGGGTGTAAAAATAAGGCTCTAGTGATGCATGTATGGTACTGGTGTTGGTTGTACTAGCAGCATGCCCATCAGTGTTGAGTTCATGAGTGCAGTTCTCTTAACAGTGTTGCCTCTGTTTGGAGCTGTCCACCTTTAGGGAGCTTCCTTCTCTGCAGAACAACACATTTGACATCTGGAACATTACCAACCTGGAACTTATGTGGAACAGCTGGACAGCTGGAACTTTACAAACCTGGAAAATATGTGAAACAGCTTTTCAGCTTCAACTAAAAAGTGATGTCCAACCCTCAGAAGTTAAAGTTTATATACTGCTTTAAATTCAGATAAGCCATAATGGAATCAGGTGATTATGCCAATTAGCCCCACCCCTAATTCACATTCTGTTTAAATCAAAGAACACAATGTTTTGCTGTTTCAAAATATTTATTTTTGGAAAATTATGAATGATTCAATATTTGAAAGTTGAATTTTAAACTTTGAAAAAGTTTTAAAGGCCCCAAAAAGTTATTTCAATAAATGAAAAATTAATTTCAGAAAAAATGATGAAAAAGAAAAAAAAAATAAATAAAAGAAAATGTGTCCATGGGACAAGGATGCCTCCGCCATACAGATATTTCAGCAAACAGGAAGTAGATGAGCGACAGACTTGAAAAGGGGAGACAGGGTACAACTCATCATACCAAAGCTTAAGACAAAATATCAAATCATTCCTGCATACACAAGCTGAGAAATCTTTGACAAAAATTTTGGACAGACGTACAGACGCACGGACAGACGCACAAAGGTAAAACTTAATGCCCCCGTCGCCTAACGGCGGGGGTATAACAATTAAATTAAATAATTCTTTACTTTTTTCATGATAATTTGTTGTTGAGCCAATATTCTTTCAAAAAAGTCATTTCCCTGTTGAAAATCTTGTAAAAAAGAAGTAATTTACAATCAACTTTCCACAGTATCTCCCATGTTAAGTCTTAATGGGGTACATGCAATAAACAATTTATTGTATTTTTTCTGTAATTGATGCATACATGTTATATACATGTATGAATAGATAAATAAATCTGCAATTTTTTAAGATATTTTATAAATTTTTAAGTTCAAATTGCAATTTTGTATGAATGTTTCAAAATTAAATTCACATATTTATTTACTTTTTTTTCAAAAGTCAAATTCCAACAGCTAAAAGTGCATGTTCAAATGATTACTTTTTTGCCTTAATATTTGCAGTATATATCTATTTGAATCACTGTACTTTCAGAAAGTGTTTAGTTTTTCAAAAAATATGGAAAAACAAGAAAGTTACAGCCATTTTAGTGCAAGCAGTCTGCTCAGGAGACAGAAAAATATACACAGAAAAATGTTTTCATTTTACAAGCAAGGATCCAGATTGAAAGCCCAAAAATTGACAGATCAATGTGAAACTTTCCAAACTAATTTGAAATAGTAAAGGAAACAAGCACACAAATTTTTATTATGATTGAATGATTTTTCTAGGATTATTGGGTACGAGACCACTATTATCTCCCTTCTACTTTCGTTGTTCACGAATATAGTTACTACTAAATACTAGTAAATTGGAGGTAAATTCTTTCCTATTTTTTTCTTCCCCTCTCTTTTTCTTTTGCTTTATTTTTTTGGAGTTAAATGAAAGAAGTGATATTGATAAAATGGATAAAAATTACAATGGAAATAAAATTCCATGTTTTAGCAGTTATTAGGCTAAGGTAAAAAAGTCAAGTTTTCAATATGTGGAGGTCCTCCATCTTTTTTCATGATGGTGTCCATCTTTCAGGAGCTATCAAAAGAATTTCCAACGATAGACTTTTCTAATTTTTTCATATTTTTGGGTTTAACACTGAACTTTAAGTGTGCCAAATCTCATGTGGTTTGAGTCGGTGCGATTTTTAAAATTTGAAATCACGCTATTAAGAACAACTAGAGGCTCCCAGGAGACTGTATTGCTCACCTGGCTTTCAGTTGCCACAATGAAGCTACCATTTTAAGTTATACAGTTGAACTTAAGTCTCTCAAACTTTGTTAGCTCAAACACCACCAATATCTTAAAATGTATTTAAAGTCTGATCTTGTTTTAATTTATTTCTTTGTTGCACTTTTTTGACACTTATGACCACTTTCAACACCAGTTTTGAAGTTGAGACATAATTTTGTAAATGGCAATTAACAACTTTTTTTAAAACCATATTTTTAAGTTACCACATCAATATTTATTTGGAAACCAAATTTCATTGAAATAGAGTAATGTCGGCAGTTATCGACAGGTGGCAGTTATCGACATGTTTCCCACCGGAGCCTCTTCAATATGCAAAAACTTACTTCGGTTACTTGCAGACGTTTACATATTGAAATATGACTACTCGCATGGTCTCTCGACNATATCCACTTGGACACCAAATTTCATTGAATTCAGACAATGTTGAATTTTCCCGCCTTACATCAGTTTTGAATTCACAACATCAATATCCACTTGGAAACCAAATTTTATTGAAATCGGACAATGTTGAATTTTCCCGCCTTTTTTGGTAACCATTTTGAAATGGCGATGAACAAACAATTTTAAACACTGGTTTGAATTTGCGACATCAATAACCATTTGAAAACCAAATTCCATTGAAATTGGACAATGTTAAATTTTCTAGCCTTTTTTGGCGGCCATTTTGAAAATGGCAGTCAACAAACAATTTTCAGCATCTGTTTTGAAGTTGCAACATCAATATCCACTTGGAAACCAAATTTCATTGAAATCGGACAATGTTGAATTTTCCCGCCTTTTNTTTTTTTTTGTATTGAAATGATAGCTGTAACATTAGAAAAATTAAATCTTCATATTCAACCTTTATTTCATATATTTTTATAGCTTTCATATTTGAATAATTGTACTGTTTTCAGATATTTCTATTGTATGGCAGACAGATTGTTGTGTATTTAGAGAAGTGCTGGAAATATAAGGGGACATTTTTCGGGACGCCGGGATTTGTAGTTTTTTAGCTCGGGGATTCGGGGATGCTTTATTTTAAGCCCGGGATTTCAGGAAATAAATGCACCTGGAATCCGGATTTCATCAGTTTTTAAGTTCCCATTCGGGATTTAGTAAAGTCGGTCGGTATTCCGGGATGAGACACCCCCGGCCCCTCATTGTTGCGTGTTGTAGATTGCTGAAAAGAAATTATTTCAATAAAAAGTTGAAACTCTGTTTTGTTTGGTCTTTGTAATGTTTCTTTCTGTTTTGTTTGTTTGTCGATTTGTATGTATTTGATGTGTTATTTTCTCTCATTTTTCTTGATATTTATTGACGACAAGTTTATTTTAAGAACCTATATATATAGTCAATTAAGAAATGTTTTACTTTGCAACTTCTTTATTGAAAAAAGTGGCAAAGCCTGCAATGACCGCTTTGTCTGTAATAAGACATGCATTTTTTTAAATTGATTTTTAATTGTGACCGCTTGCTGTGATAAGACATGTATTAATTTTCTATTCACTTTATTTTATGTTATTTTTAGAATTTTGCCTCATATTGTTTTGCATGAAGCATAAATGTTAAAACAGCTTGGACTGACTTAAGTTCTGGAGGTAACGTTTTTAGCTCACTTGGCTATGCAAGGGTGAACTTTTGCTATCACTTGGCTTACGGTGTCCGCCCGTCCGTCGTTCGTCCGTCGCAAACTTTTCATTCAAAAAATGTTTTCTGAAACCACTGGACCATTTGGAATCAAGCTTGGTCACAATAGGCCTTGGGTGGGCCCTTTAAAATTGTATCCGACAGGCCCTCACCTCATCCAAGGTGGGCGCTAGCGGGGAACATAGTTTTGACTTTTGACCGAATGGAAAACACATTCAGAGAATTTTTCTCAGAAACCACAACTTCAATTATAACCAAACTTGGTCACAATGGACCTTAGAATGTCACTTCCAAAAAAGTTATCCAGCAGTCTGTGCTACATCCAATTAAGATGGCCTCCAGCGGGGAACATAGTTTTAACATTGGACCCTTTCGAAAATATATTTATAGATCTTCTTCTCAGAAACCAATTTGAACCAAACAGGTTTGGGTACCCATAAACCNTCCGGAAACCAAAATCTTATTGAAAGTTTAGTCTATTTTTAGCAACTGTGACCTAAGACCTTGGAGGGTACCAACCCGTAAATCAATAGGGTTCTGTGTTGGATGATAAGCAAGCATGTGACCAAGTTTAGATTTGATCCGATGCAGAATACTCAAGTTATCATCTGGAAACCAAAATTTCATTGAAATTTTAGTCTATTTTTAGCAACTGTGACCTTGACCTTGGGGGTACCAATCAGTAAATCGTTAGGGTTCTGTCTTGGGTGATAAGCAAGGATGTGACCAAGTTTGGTTTTGATCCTTTGTAGTATACTCAAGTTATCATCCGGAAACCAAAATTTTATTGAAATTTTAGTCTGTTTTTAGCAACTGTGACCTTGACCTTGGGGGTACCAACCTGGAAATCAATAGCGTTCTGTCTTGGGTGATAAGTAAGCATGTGACCAAGTTTGGTTTTAATCCTATGTAGTATACTCAAGTTATCATCCGGAAACCAAAACGATGGACGTACGGACGTACGGATCAGGGTAAACCTTAATGTCCCCGACCGCCTAGCGGCGGGGGCATAAAAAAATACATTAAAATTTAGAAAATTTCATGGAAAAAGGGCAATAGCTCCAACACTAGTTTTTGGATTTCTTTAAAATTGCAGGGCAGGTAGATCTTAACATGCCGATTATTTTCACTCCCAATCAGATTTTTGATATCCGTAACGGTTTTTGAGTTGTTTGCGAAAAATGCAATTTACCCCTTTGTTCTATTTTTAGTAAAAGCAGCCATGTTCCTTGGTTTTCGGACTAATCGAACTCAATTTTGAAACTGTTTATCCTGGTGATGATTCAGTCAAGTTTGGTAACAATTGGCCCAGTGGCTTCTGAGGAGAAGATTTTTTTAATTGATGACAAAAATGTCAAATTTCTTAAATTTGACCAATAAAGGGTAAAACTCCTATATGGGTAGTCAGATTTTGTTCAAAATTTCAAGGTGGGTAGATCTTGATATGCTGAACATTTTTGCAATTTAAAGTTGACCTCTATCTGTTATAGTTTTTGAGATAAAAAATAAAGAATATCAAAATTTTGAAATTTTCACGGAAAAAAGGTAATAACTCTAAGAAGGGTTTTCGGATTTTCTTCAAAATTGCATGGTAGGTAGATCTTGTCATGCTGATCACTTCTACCCTATGTCAGATTTTTGATATCTGTAATGGTTTTTGAGTAATTTGCCAAAAACAGCAATTTACCCCTATGTGCTATTTTTAGTAACGACAGCCATGTTGTTTGGTCCTAGGACTAACACAATTTTGAATGTAGATACCCTGGTGATGATTCAGGTCAAGTTTGGTTAAAATTGGCCTAGCGGTTTCAGAGGAGAAGATTTTTGAAAAAGCTTACGAAGGACGGACAGACAACGGACAGACAGACGACGACGGACGCCAAGTGATGGCAATAGCTCACATGGCCTTTTAGGCCAGGTGAGCTAAAAAGGGGAAATTAATAGTGGTCTCGTGCCATATTGCAAATGGCGAACTTCCGGGTTGTATAAAATTCGGAACCGGATCGCAGGAAAAACTTTCCGGATTTTGTATCCTATTACTTCTGCAGGCACCTTAAAATTTGCAATGCACATTTACTCATTAAAGAATTGTGCAACTGAAGATTACAACTTTAACATGGATTCATGGTTGTTTCTAACTGCCTGTCCGGTTTTCATTAATTTATATATGTTTCTGGTGTTATCATAAGTGCAATATATAAAAATATGAAATTTTACAAAATCAAATCAAATAAATAAATTTATCTAAATTAACATCAATTATAAGAATTCATATTACAATTTCCCAAAATTCACCTTTTGTCTATAAAAAAATTCTCAAATTGGATTAAAATGCCATTTCCCAAATTACCCTGAAAAATCCCTGGAAAGTATTAAAAGAAATAAACCTTGGACATAGTAAAGAGGTACGTGGATCATAAAATACAGGACATTCTCAATACAAACTCTTCGTAGCTGAAGGTAGAAATGAGTGTCTTAATACCAGTAAGGTTGGTTTGATTCCTAACCTACTGAATAAATAAATGTTAGCATACCTCCTCACAGAGTGAAATAAAAGTGAACAACAATAGTTGCTAAGTAGATTTTTTTGATAACTGTATATTCTATCAAAAACGATTCACTCAGATCACTACAAAATAGACTGAACATTATTCCCCCTTTGGTCATCATTGATTAATTGATCGATAAGTCCACCCCTCGGCAGAGTGTTTTAAATTTTTTGTGTAATAAAAGAACCTTCTTAGTAATAACCAATTAACCTGAAAGTCCAGTATTTGCCTAACAGTAAGAGTCATTTTGATTTTTTTAATACTAGATAAATTTTCTCCTCTCCTCATCATTTGTGATGTAGTTGATATGCCATGAAATTCCAAGCCAAGTTTTCCCTAAAAATCATATAAACGATGTTTTGCATTTTTGACTTACCTTGATGGCCAATCCAACTCGGTGGCTTTCCTCTGCAGACATAACAGGACTGTGGCTTACGGGTATTTGTAATGGTTTTCCCTCATCATCTTCAGACACATGTACTTTAAGTCTATATTCTGTAAAAAAATTATCAAGTAAAAAACTTTTATTTAAACAAGATGCTACAAAGTATAGAAAATATATCCAAAAACAGATAATGAAAATATGACTCGACTACTGAACAGCAGATAAATGTATCTTATGTAAAAAGAGGGAACATGGATACATCATCAGCTCATATTGTTCACCTTTTTAATAAGGCCTAAAAAAATCATCAACTGAGACAGCCATCTTTAAATTAAAATCATAAAAGTTTTTTTAGAACTGTCTTAGGACCATGCTCAATTCTAAAGGTTGTAACAATGAATCAGTTTTCTAACTAGAGGCTCACATGAGCCTGTATCGCTCACCTGGTGACTGGTTTTATTCATTGTCACGAAAAGACCACCCATTCATACTATAAATCAGTTCACCAAATGTTACATTTTCAATCTTGGATGAGTTTCAAACATAAAAATTACATACTTTGAAAGGGAACACCAAAAGACAATCATAACTAAACTTGGTTCCAATTGGCTCAGTAGGTTCAGAGGAGAAGACATGTAATGCATTTCCCATAGGGTCCCTATATTAAACTATGTTCCACGCTGGCAGCCATCTTGGATGAGGTAAAAACGTCAAAATCACAAACTTTGAAGGGGACAAGCCAAGAACTCTTGTGACCAAGTTTGGTTGAATTTGGCTTGGTAGTTTCAGAGGTGAAAATCTTTGGATGCATTTCCCATAGGGTTCCTATGTTAAACTTTGTTCTCTGCTAATGAGGTATGAACATAAAAATCACAAACTTTCAAGGGGACCACTTAAAGACAATTGTTATCAAGTTTGGTTCCAATTGGCTCAATAGTTTCAGAGAAGAAGATCTTTGAATACATTTCCAATAGGGTCCTATGTTAAACTATGTCCTGTGCTGACCACCATCTTGGATGTGGTACGAACATAAAAATCACAAGCTTACAGTGGTTTCAGGAGAAAAGACCTTTGAATGTATTTCCCATAGGGTCCCTATGTTAAACTATGTTTCCCACTGGCGGCCATTTTGTATGAGGTACAACCACAAAAATCACAAACTTTAAAGGGGACCACCTGAGGACTATTGTGACAAAATTTGGTCCACATTGGGTCAGTGGTCTCAGAGGAGGAGATCTTTGTATGCATTTCCCATAGGGTCCTATGTTTAACTTTGTTCCCTAGTGGCGGCCATCTTGGATGAGATGCTTATCTGCTGGACATATATGGAAATTATAGTCCTGGAAAAGTTCAACACTTTTGTAATTCACATTTAACCTCCATCTCAAACAGTTTTTGAAATAAAAGCAACAAGAGCTGTTGCCGAATGGTAGCCAGATATAACCCCCACTAATTAAACCCTGAATCAATATGGTAAGTGCAAATTGAATTGGGTGTGGACACAGTACAAGTGTGGATACAATATGAGTATGGACACAAAGATATAATCCTCAAGAAATAACTTTTCTGTCGAAATCAGACAAATTTATACTAAAATCCATCCTTTTTTTTTGGCTCCGACATTTCTTTCTAAAAAAATAATCATAAGCTTTACAGAATTTTCCCTCCAAAACTTTGAATAAAACTTCTCACAAGAATTGCAATAAAAAACATGTTTCTCTCCAGCAGTTTTATTTCAAAATACTACCAAGTACCCTTTGAATTAACAATTTTGAAAATTGTCTAAGTCCAAAAAATCATTGCAGAAAGAATCAATGAAAATCTAAAAATCTAATATCTCACCTTTTAGGTTTTGGACAATAATCATATTATTTCATGCACATCTCCACATAGTGCCCTTCCCTTGTGTAAAGTTTCATTGAAATCATTCAAGTGGTTTAAGAGGAGAAGCACTTACCAGGTTATCTGAGAAAATGGAATCAATGAAAAGTCAAAGTCGGAATTATCTCCCCTTCCTGGTTTCAGACCATTATTATATTTCTTTGTGCACATCTCCATATAGTGTCCTCCCTTTGTGTAAAGTTTCATTAAAATCCTTCCAGTGCTTTCAGAGGAGTTGTGCTTACAAGATAATTGTGCAGATGGAATCAATGAAAAGTCAAAGTCAAATTATCTCCCCTTCCTGGTTTCGGACAATAATTATATTTCTTTATGCACATATCCATATAGTGTCCTTCTTATGTGTAAAGTTTCATTAAAATCCTTCCAGTTCTTTCAGAGAAGTTGCGCTTACAAAAAGTGTGAACAGACAGACAGACGGACAGACAGACAGATGGACAGACAGACGGACAGACAGACAGGGTGATTCCTATTTACCCCCTAAACTTCGTTTGCGGGGGTATAAAAATGTTAAAAAATTGAGAAAATTCAAAGAAAAAGGGGCCATGTGGGTCATCAGATTTTCTTCAAACTTGCAGGAAATGTAATTCTTACTATGCCATTTTTGTAATTTAAACTTCACTTCTATCTTATACCATTTCAATATACAAGACTAAAAGAAAAAAAAAAAAAAAAAAAGAAAAAGAAAATTTTACGGAAAAGGGGCAATAACTCAAAGATGGGTTATCGAATACTCTTCAAAATTGCAGGGCAGGTAGATCTCATCATGCTGATCATTTTACCCCCCATGTCAGATTTTTGATATCTGTAATGGTTTTCAAGTAATTGGCAAAAAATGGCAATTTACCCCTATGTTCTATTTTTAGTAACAGGGGCCATGTTGTTAGGTCTACGGACATAAAAATCACAAACTTGAAAGACCATACCCTGGTGATGATTCATGCTAAGTTTGGTTAGTAGTGGCCCAGCAGTTTCAGAGGAGAAGATCTTTGAATAAAAGTTAATGGACGGACGGACGACGGACGGACAGACGACGGACGGATGACGGACGCCAAGTGATGGCAAAAGCTAAAAATAACTTTAAATTATATTAAAAATACTGAGGCTGGAAACAACTTTGTAGATGATTTTTGTGTGTTTCTCTACAAAGAACGACTGAAATTCACAAAGAGATTGTTTCAAAAGTACCAAAATGAAGAAAGAACAAGAAAACATTTTGTTAGAGCTTTTGTACATGTTTTCAAGTACAAGACGAAATACCAAGTTATGTTTTTGCTGTCTAACATTTATTGTGCTTTTGATTTATTGTATTTTATTTATCTGTTGAACTAGTGATTCATTTTTAAATAGTCTTTATTTTAAATAAACATATTAAAATTATCCTGTTCAAAATCTTTCATGCACCTCCTCAGCGGGGAGCAACATGCAAACCATGGAGAACGGAAGAGGCATTGACAAAATATGTCGCTAAAATGTCCATCTATTTTTGCCAATTTCGCTGCAATGTACACATTTTCATCGCTAAAACGTTGTTTTTTGGCTAAAATGTCCACCTGTTTCGCTAAAATGTTTTCAGACAGTTATAGGTATTAAAAGTTGCTTCAAAATTGAAGGGCCCTACATCTTAATACTGTAAACCTTTAATTGATTTATCTGTTATTGACAGACGGAGGAATGGACAGGGGCTGTACCATATACTTAGTCCATCTTATAACAGGTGTATAACTGGAGAATGACATGCACCTGTGATAAGATAGATAAGTCTATGGTACACCCTGTCATTGTGAGGATGACATTCTCCCATGCAAGGTATTTGTTCTGTAAGGCATATATAATGTCCCAGCTAAAGATTTTTTATTCCAATGGACAGACAAAGGGACAACGAACAGATGGACATAGAACAGACAGACAAAGGTAAAACATTATGCCCCCATCTTTTCATTGCAGGGGCATAAAAAGTAAAATAATTTTACAAATTTTACAAAACTAAAGAATGTGTCTATAAGACACGGATGCCCTGCAATAGGCATTTTTAGTAGATAAATGAACTTTAGACCAATTTAACCCAAGTCCCTCATGGAACCTTATAAATGGGGTAGTGCTTTTAAAGGGGATTTTAATAATAAAACATT
Source organism: Modiolus philippinarum (assembly GCA_002080025.1). NCBI lineage: Eukaryota > Metazoa > Mollusca > Bivalvia > Mytilida > Modiolidae > Modiolus > Modiolus philippinarum. The sequence continues at coordinate 25,689 of MJUU01025963.1, read as the reverse complement.
ATAAGGATATTATGCATAGTTGCATGGTAAAACAGGATAAATGACAGACACTGAAGCATGCAATCAAGGTCTTAAAATGAAATGTACATGGACACATAATTGTTGATGCTTCGGGTAATTCTCATAAAGGTGAATGCTATGATGAAATATCACACAGATATCATGTATAGTTGTTGAGAAATGGACCTAAACGCAAAATTTAATCAAAGTCACTCAACCATGAAATGTAGGTCATGAGCACTTAATTGTTGGTGCTTTGGGTAGTTTTTATAGAGGTGAATATTATGAGGCAATATTACAAAGTTTACTTGAATAGTTGCTGAGAAATGTACCTAAATGCAAAATTTAACCAAAGTCACTCAAGTGTGAAATGTAGGTCATGGACATCTAATTGTTAGTGCTTTGAGTAGTACTCATTAAGATGAATGTTATGATGCAATATCATAATGGTATCATGAAAAGTTGATGAGAAATGGACCTAAACACAAAATTTAACCAAAGTCGCTCAAGTGTGAAATGTAGGTCATGGACATCCAATTGTTAGTGCTTTGGGTAGTACTCCTTAATGTGAATGTTTATATGATGCAATATCATAATGGTATCATATAGTTGATGAGAAATGGACCTAAACGCAAAATTTAACTGAAGTCACTCAACCATGAAATATAGGTCATGGACACCTAATTATTGGTGCATTGGGTAGTACTCATAGAGGTGAATGTTATGATTCACTATCATAAAGATATCACTTCAGATTACTAAACTATGGACCTAAATACAAAAATCAAAAGCGGGACGTACGTACGTATGGACGGACCAGGGTAAATCTATATGCCCCTTCCACTTTTGTGGCGGGGCATAAAACATAAACCAAAACATAAATTTACCCCTTCTAATATTTTTTGTTCCAGGAGCTATGTTGTTGGCCCTTCTGGAAGCAGATACATATTCTCTTAAGTTTATGATCATTCAGGCCAAGCTTAGTTGATATTGGACTAGTTGTTTCAAAGGAGATCTTTGAAAAGTTTATGATGGAAGGATAGACGAAAGATGACTAGTGATGGTGGTCTTTTAGTCCAAGTGAGCTAAAAACTATCATTAGAGGTATGTACTTACCGTAATGGGATCAAAAGAAATATGAGTACAGGAAAAAACATTTTGAGGTATGGATATGGCGCAAATCCCAATCCACATAGCACCATTAACTGTAATAACTGTAACAATGTAAATATATGTACCATCCGCTGTGGAACACGTCTGATGTAGTGATTTGGTGGATAGGCATTCTGAAAGTAAATATGTATTGTTGACATAAATGCTGACATAGAAAATTCAAATTTGACAACTAAGACCTCTGTATCATGGACTTTCTGTAGCTTACATACATGTACTTGCCAGGCTCAATTAACCCAAACCCAGACCAGTCAGTCTTAGGCTGAGGCTCAGAAGCTATGCCTGAATCACTCACCTGACAAAATGCATACAGCAGGTGATGAAAGTGATGAAAACAAAATAAGCAATTTAGTTTGGCTGAATTTGCTTCAATAGTTTCAAAGAATATCATGAAAAAGTGTTTTCCTGTAAGGGAACCCTTTTAAATGAAGTTCTGCATGTGCCATTTTTTTTTTGTTGGATCCAAACAAAAGGAGTAATCTTTGTGAAAGACCTTCCATATATCATTTCTGTAAAGTGTGGCTGAATTTTCTTCATAAGCATCAGAGGACGAGATGAACATGTGAATTTTCCATAGGGCAAATGTGAAACTATGTTCTGTGCTGGCTGCCATGTTTTTTGTCATATTGGAATAAAATGAGCATTCTATACATCATTCAGTAGTAACAGTTTAGTTGAATTTGCTTCAATACTTTCGGAGCAGATGTTGAAAATGATGTTTTTCCCATAGAGTCCAATGTAAAAAATAAGATCCCTGCTGGTGGCCATGTTTTTTATAGAATCTGAAAGAAATGTTCAATCTTTGTGAAGGACCTTCTATACATCATTCCTGTAAAGTTTGGCTGAATTTGCTTCAGTGTATTCAAAGCAGAAAATGAAAATGTGAATTTCCCATTAAGGCCAAAGTTAAACTATGTTCCATCCTGGTGGCCATATTTTTGTCGAACAGGAATAAAAGGAGCATTCTTTATAAAGGACTTTCCATACATCATATTAGTACAGTTTTGTAAAATTTGCTTCAACGGTTTCAGAGCAGATGTTGAAAATGATGTTTTTCCCATAGGGTCCAATGTAAAAAAAAAAAACATCCCCACTGGCGGCCATGTTTTTTATTGAATCGGAAAGAAATGTGCAATCTTTGTGAAGGACCTTCTATACATCATTCCTGTAA
>MJUU01025962.1:94519-127952 GCA_002080025.1 Modiolus philippinarum | reverse complement strand
ATGTTCATCAACACTGTAAAGCCATATTATTTTTTGTGTGTTATTTAAGTCATTAAAATGTTTACACTTTTGAATTATTATAGACAACATTGTTGATCTGTCTTCATTATATTTACTACATTCAAACAGAAAATGTGTTTCATTCTCAATAGCATTTGTGGAACATTTAGTACATAATCTTTGTATATTTGACACTGGTTGTCAATTCCATAATCCATAATTCTGTAGTCTTCTAGAAATGTGCCAGAGCATAAGGACATAGACATAGATTTATTAAACAAATAAAAGTGCCCAAAAGCTGAGCAGAGAAATTACAAGGGAATCATACCTTCATTACAGCACATTACAATACAAAGACAATGATTAAACATATATGATTATTTTGATTGAAATACAAATACAAATATTTATAAAAGAAAACACATAAATCAAGGCAATTACTGAAATATAATGATAGCCACCTGGAAATTTCAATAAATTATGTTTTGTTCATCAAATGGAGACAACTCTTATGCTTTTAATGTTTGACAGAAAGGAAATAAAAAAAATATATATATATGTTTTATTTTTTCAATGTCAATAAGGACTCTCTTTTCTGAAAAAGATGTTTCAATTATTCAAATAATATTTAAATAATAGGTTTGTCTTCACTTCCAAGAATATTTATTTATACTGCAAATTTGATGAAATAAAGGTTCCCTTTTATTCTGTAAACTAGAACACTGGACTCAAATTCAACAGATTGTTGGCATAAATCACATTTTCTATCTTCAATTTTCAGATAATTATACCCCCACAAACAAAGTTTAAGGGGGTATATAGGAATCACCCTGTCTAGCTGTCTGTCTGTCCGTCCGTCTGTCCACACTTCTCGTAAGCGCAACTTTACACAAAGGAAGGACACTATATGGAGATGATTATTGTCAGAAACCAGGAAGGGGAGATAATTGGACTTTTCGTTGATTCCCTATGTATGGGTTACCTCGTAAGCGCAACTCCTCTTAAACCACTTGAAGGATTTTGATGAAACTTTACACAAAGGAAGGACACTATATAGAGATGTGCATGAAGGAATATAATTATTGTCCGAAACCAGGAAGGGGAGATAATCCGACTTTGACTTTTCGTTGATTCCCTATTTATGGGTTACCTTGTAAGCGCAACTCCTCTTAGGCCAGTGTTTTTTTATTACTTGGTTTACGGATTTTTTCATGAAAAATGTTGGATGGGTGGTGGTAGACCTAGTGAAAGATTAGTTGAAAATTTGTTTTAGAATATAAGCTCAATTTGAAATACCCATACTACATGTAAGTCAGATAACTGTCCCTATTAAAATTGTTTTGTTTTCATGGCTATAAGTGCTCTTGGATTTGCCCTTTTTTCTTGCAGTTTTACCCTCTTTGCTGAATGTCCACACTTATCTAGATATACAAGAAAATGAACATCAGGATCTTTCCAGTCACTGCTGCTATATAGCATCTCCTAATTGACTGTTGCGGTTTACTTTTCAGAAAGATATTTTTGTTTTTTGTATTATTAGTGTTGAACAATCAGAAAAAAATTATAAGTTGATCATCGGAAATAATCAGACGGCCATAAATAAATTTCAAAATGAATACCGAAGCAAGAGCCAAAAATCGTATATCCAGAATGGATTAATAATCAATTATAATTATAATTTTATTTAAAGTGCTGCTTTTTCAAATATCAAAATAAAATTAAGTTTTATCAGAAAAATTGTTCTTAATTTTGATTACAATTTTCCTATGTATCTTACCAGTGAGTTAAGTGAAATCTGAATTTTATCTCTATTAGTCAATAAAGGGCTACGCCAAGCGCAGCACGATACGACCACAGCATGGCGAATACTGAAATTTGAACAAGTGTAATTCAAAATGAATGAGGACACAGTAAAGAGCTTGATACAGTAATTAAATAGACCAAATAAAGAGCTTGAATCAGTTGCAATTTTGGCACCTTTGGCCCCTTTAGCTCGGAAATGGTTAAAGCTATAGATGCCAAATTTGTTGACATACTACTGAAAGCCATCCAAGGAATAAAAACTGACCGAAAACCGATGAATAATAAAAATTTCAAATATTTCGAAAAATTACAATTTTGGCCCCTTTGACTCCTTGTAGCTCGAAAACGTTAATAGCTATGCAAAATCCGCTGACAAACTACCGACAGCTTACATCAAGAGGAATCCAAAGAAAAAATCCTATTGAAATCCGATGAAAAACAAAGATTTCACATATTTTGAAAATTTGCAATTTTGGCCCCTTTGACCCCTTGTAGCTCTGAAACTGTAATAGCTACGCAAAATCCGTTGACATAGCACTGAAAGCTTATATCAGGAGGAATTTAAAGAAAAAAATCCCATCGAAATCTGATGAAAATAAAGATTTCACATATTTCGAAAATTTGCAATTTTGGCCTCTTTGACCCCTTGTATCTCGGAAACGGTAAGAGCTACGAAAAATCCATTGACATTACACTGAAAGCTTATATCAAGAGGAATTCAAAGAAAAAAATCCCATCAAAATCGGATGAAAAATAAAAATTTTAGGTTATCTGTAAATTTACGATTTTGGGCCCCTTTGGTCCCTCATAGCTCGGAAACGGTAGAGCTATGCCAAATCCATTGACATACCACCGAAAGCTTTCATCAAGAGGAATCCAAAGAAAAAAATGCCATCGAAATCCGATGAAAAATAAAAAATTTATGTAATATGCATGTTTCCATTTTTGCCCTGTTTGGCCCCTCACAACTCGGAAAAGAAACAAATTATCAAAAATCTGATGGTGCAGCACCTATTTATTTTTCATAAGGAATCCATTGCAAAAACAGCATCAAAATCAGACTAAAAATAAAAAAAATAAAATTTTTTAAATTTGCCCCTTTTGGACCCCATTTATCTCATGAACGGTACATCATGTGCCGTGAAATCCGTTGACATACTACTGATTGGAAATTACCTCAGGAGCACACTGAAAGAAACCCCATCAAATCCGATAATTAATAAAAATTCTACAGCTAAATAGGTGAAAACACCCAATTTTGCCCTTTTTGGTCCCTATTTTAAAAATGGGAGAGCCATAATAAACAAAACCGATCCACACCTTTCATTTGTGCCAAGGAACATTTTGTTAAAATTTCATAAGGATTGATCAACTTGAACTTGAGTTATTGGCCAAAACTTTGAGTGTCTACAGACAATGACGACGACGACAGCGCCATATCATTATACGACCACAAAATTTTTTGCGGTCGTATAAAAACATCATACAACACATGAAAATATGTTTTGTTCAGACATGAGAGGACTATCGTCCCATCCCCTGATTTTCTTTTATTCATACAAGCTAGGCAGGAGATGACATTACGCCAGTGATGATAATAGTGATAGACTGACAGACTGACACAAAGTCTGGCTTGACCAGGTTGCCTGCTACATGATTCAGATGTGGTATTTCACTAAATCATTGTATTAGGCTTTGTCAAATAGTAGTATAACTATTATTCAACAAATTCCAAACTTCCAGATTTCAAACATTTCCTACTTTGGGTAATCATATAGCCGTAAAACAATGTGTATTTGTATCAACATTTAAGTAATCAAAAATAAATATTTCAACTTATTGAAAATAAATATTTCCCTGTAAGTTCTATAAATAGAAATTTAAATTAACAAAAATAGGCATTCAAAGACCATTGTATCTATAAATTACAGTCAAACTTGCCTTAGCGGTCACCTTGAATAAGCAGCCACCTCATTTTAAAGGTCACCTTTTATAGTTCCCTTTGTAGTATATTTCATGTAAATTAAACCTCATTTAAAAGGCCAGTTTTACTCCTTCCCAAAGGTGACCTCTTAAATCAAGTTTCACTGTATTCTAATTAATGAAAATATATACTTTTTAACTAGATAAAGTATGAAAATAAAAATAATGTTACCAAAAATATAATAATTATTGGTCAATTTTAAAAACACAGAATTTAAAGAAAGATAACTCTAAATAGCTAACTCTACTACACTACTAATCCATCTCACTTCTCAGTATTAATTGATATCTTATAAAATAGAATTTTATTTTTTGTGCTTTTATTCCATCTTATCACTTTTTATCTTATAAACATATTCTCCGTTAAGTATTGGTTCCTTGTGTAGCTCATGAGAAATTTGCGGTATTCAGACATACCGATTAACAGGAAGTCTACTGTTTCCCTTGAACAGTAACACGAATTTTGCATGAATTTTGTCATTTCTTGTAAATATTCTGATGAATAAAGCTAGCAGTTATTGGAACCAACATATCAGGAATGTTTTTGCAACGTCGACGATTATCAATTATTGTTTATCATTGTCATTGCTAAATATTGATACCGGCGGATGCTAATTTGGATACTGATCCCGTTCATGCTGCCACTGCCAGAAGATCGTTTTGATCGGTTTAGTCTTTACGTTGCAAAAAGACGTTAACAACCAAAATTTTTATACCCTTAATTTATTTTTTTTTAATATTTTTTTCTTGAAAATTTCACTCGGCGGGAATACGGACAAAATGTTATACCAAGGTAAACATCACGAAGGAAATCATGAATGTTATCATTTGAAACCACTCAGGCTGGTCATTGTCAACTAACAGGAAATCGTTGATTGCTTATTGTATTTGTAAGGGTTTCTAACTGCATCCTGTTCTCTGAAATAAGAAAAAATTCTTTGTGATAACCATGCATGCCCAGAGATCACCTGATCACTATGTAAGGCCAAGGGTAGATAACACATTCCTTTAATCTATTACAAGGCATCTGCAATTATTCAAAGGGAGGTGACCCCTTCTTATGCTTGAAATTTTGTCATTTTCAATCTGCCAGTTTTTTAGTGTTCGTCATGAACACTTTAGCTATTGGTTCAGCTTTAATTAGATAAAAATAGATGTTGCAGGGTGGGAAACTTTTAAACAGGTTAAAAAGTCTCCTTATAAAATTGTAAATAATACAGTAAACTTGCTGAATAGTCTGGTAGAATGTTACATACTATTGTCCTGAAATGGTAAAAATGTTTGAACACAGCTGAAGTCGGAATCGAGGTGCTTAAAAGCTTTAAAGTGATGGCGGATTGAAACTAAAAAGGAGGTGTCGAATAGGCTTGAGTATACAGTATGAGACGTTTGTAATGCACCCAAACCAATTTCAATTACTCATCGCTTTTATTAAACTTATTAAATTCCCTGCATTGAGAAATGTAACGATTATTGAGTACATTATTGAAACAAAAATAGGGCATATTTGTTTCATGCGTAGGAATATGAAAAATTAAAAAAAATATCGAAGATCTGGATGTCAAAATGGTTTCTTTATGAAAGTTGTTGCACATACCTGCCAACTTTCACGATTTTTGCGTGATCTACACGATTTTAACCTTCTGTCACGATCGTGAAACAAAAATTTGGCATAAAACACGATTTTGAAGAAATTCACGTGAAAAAAATGTTTGTTTACACGATTTTGGCTGTTGGAAGGGAGATAATCCAAATTCTCGAAAGGGAGTTAACCATATTCTCGATATTAGCCAATCAGAATCGGGTTTACATTCGACTGAAAAACAGCTGATTGGATCCGGCATGTAAATAATCGTAAATATGACGAGTTTGGTTGACTTTTTTGTTGATTTTAAGGCATCGGTGACGTAAATAAAGTTATGTATCTGGATGGCCCACCGGCAGTCATAGTGAACAGTTCTCGAGTCATGAATCAGGGTTCACAATCCCTGATACAATGTGCTGCAAGCACCACAGGATGGCCATGCGAATGACTAGGTTGTTGCAAGTTCCATGTTCTGCAGAGTTTGCATAGTTGAACTGAGTAGCCTTAATGACGTTAACAAAGACATTGGTACTGTAATGCACGAAAGGTCACTCAAAATCCCAGAACACCACTCTTTTGACTGAATCAGAAAAGGCAAAAAATATTTAAAAAATGTAACGCTTTATTTATAGAAGAATTGAATAAAAGGAGAAATGCAGTAAATGTACATCAGGCAAATAATAAAGGAGAGAGAGAGAGTGGTTTCATTAACATACTTACAATCTTTTAATCTCCCCCAAAACAGTCAACTGTAAATCCAAATAACAGCAACATAATGATGAACAGCAAGCACTGCTTTTTGTTTCTCTTTTACAGTTAAAACTAAGTTAAAATTTAACAGAACATAAAACACCAAATGGTCCAAAAACATTTCACAACTGATTTATTTGACCAAAAATATTTAAGAACCAGCTGAAATGCCCAAAACACAATAAAAGAGGAATGTCTTGCCTCCCTCAATAAAAACTAAAGTCTTCTATAACACCTAGATGTTTGTATTTGATAAAAAAAAAAGCATCAAGTATTAGACAAAAAAACTTCGCGCAAAACGCCTCGAAATCTCACGCGACTGAAAAGGAAAGTCGCGCATAAAAACCCCCATGAAGATTTTTGCAAAATGTTAATTTCTTTATAGTGATATCAATATGATAATAATATTTATTCAGGCAAGTGCATACAGTCATATCATGTACACATAAAACAATATATAAAACAATGTTAAGCAATGAATACCGGTAGTTTCAAAAGTATATAATATTGAACACATAGGATAACCAATAAGGTCAAAAAGACTTATTTCCAATGGGGTCCTTGTTAATAATTACAAAAAAATACCTAAAAGTCGACTCATATGTCCTTTAAGCAAATACAAATAAGTATTAAACAAAAATGGCGGAATAATACCACTGAGACACCTTAAACTTCAACACATACGAACACTTTCAGCTCTTATAGAGCTTTGATTACAGTTTATGTTTATGTCCATAATTTGCTTAAGAGTTACTCACCTGAATATCATTTGTTAATTAATTGCTCATGATTATGTTCATGTACTCATTTCACTATTCTGTGTTTGCCAGATGATACATATAGGCTACTGTAAATGTTAGAATGGTTGTGTGATGGTGGTCATTTGGATTAGCTTGATGCTTTTTAGAGGCATAATGATCGCTAACAATTACATATATTTTTTTTAAGCTAATCAAAATCATGATTGTGTCCAGTTTAGTTTTCTGTCTTCAGTTCTGGTTAAGTATGTTCTTTTTCTGTAGTTCTAGGTCTGCTAGCTATATAGTCCTTTCATGTCCATCCTTTTCAGTTCTGATTCTGTGTCCTCAAATGTAATCTTCTTCAATTCTATCCATTCATAAGATGAAAAGGTTACATCTGAGGTAGGAAATAAAGTTCATTCTCCATTAGGACTGAGGTGCTTTGATGATGACATAGATATCATAATGATATGCCAAGGTTCCCTATTTTTCAAATTTTGATCAAGTCGTCCACTGTACATTATATATTTAACATTACAAATGGTCCCCAATGGGACAAGGCTAAGATGAAGCCTGTTTTGGTTGGAAATTTGTCAGTTTCCCAAAACATCAAATTCACTCCCTTGGGTTCATTTTAGTTTGTCAATTCTGCATAACTTAAATCCTCCAAACGGCATTTTCAAAGGTTTCTGTTTGAGATCCAATATTCTCTTGGTTGTCTCATCTTAGATGATGGGAATTATTTTGGCTTTCGTGATGACTTTCTGGATGATATCAGTCTTCCTCTTGCTTGATGTGACTGATGCCAGGCTTCCTTTGATCTGTTTTTAGCTCACCTGGCCTAAAAGGCCATGTGGGCTTTTGCCATCACTTTGCATCCGTCGTCTGTCAACAATTTCAAAAATCTTCTCCCCTGAAACTGTTAAACCAACTGTTAACAAACTTGGCCTGAAGCATGAACAGGATATGCAGTGTAAAAATTGTGTTCGATTAGTCCAAAGACCAAACAAAATGGCCACTTTTTCTAAAAATAGAACATTGGGGTAATTTGCTGTATTTTGCAAATAAGTCGAAAACATTTACAGATATCAAATATCTGACATCGGGTAAAAATGATCAACATGGCAAGATCTACATGTCCTGTAATTTTGACGAAAATGGAAAAACCTGTCTTGGAGTTATTGCCCCTTTTTCTGTAAGGCCAAAAAAAATATGTGTATTTCTGGTTACATGGAATTTGAAAATAGGGTCGGTAAGTCGGCAGAAAGTTTTTTTTGCTTTGCATTTTACATCCATTGCATTGTATGTATGTCATTGCTGTATGTCTGGAGTTACACTAAAACGGGAAGTATAATATGACGTTAAAAGAATGGTGGATTTGACAACAGGACGTCAGGAATCCTGTGATTTGAACGATTTTTCGTGCATTTTCTGATGAATTATTTTAGCGGTTGTAGAATTAACACATCTTAGTGGTGTTGCTACCCACAAAACAGAAGACTACCTCTAAAACCATCAAGTTCACCACACAAGAACATTTTGAAGTATGGGAAAAAACGTAGATATATTAATTAGTGCTAGGTGGCAGCACAATCAAAATTAATGAACTCAAAATTTGTGGCCTAAGGAACATAACTCTAGTTGAATTTGAAAGACAACATGCAAAATACCACAAAATTTTTCATTTTCATCAGTAATTCCTAAAAACTCCAAAGTAAATCTTTTATGTGCTAGATAGATCTAAGTGGGTTCCCAACTTAAAATACATGTACTGAAAATTTGTTTTTTTTGAAAATTACCCACATATGACATGAATGAAATGTTTAAAAATTTGGCATTAAATCCAAATATTTAATAAGTATAAATTAAGTAGAAAGAAAGTTTACCTATATCAACCATTTAATAATATAGACCCTTTCACGATAAATGCGGTCCTGAATTTTGCACATGCGCTCATATCAGTCATATGCCTTTGAGTGGATAAAATGCAACGTCATAGTATACGTGACGTCTTGATTAATTGTCCTACGACGTCATTTTTGCGGGAACTGTTTTTATTTTCCACCCAAAATCGCAGGACCGCAGTTATTGTGAAAGGGTCTATTCCACAACAAAATACCAATTTGAACAAAAGGTCACAAGTTTTTGCCAGGAGAGCTATCTAACCTGATTCTTTACTGATATATGCCTAAAAATGCTAGATTTGGAAGGAAATATTAGAGTCAGTCGGGTAATAAGAAACACACATTTTTTTTTCTATTTGTTCTTAGGAATTTTAGGCCATGCCAAATATTTGTATGGTAGGAAAAAAATTAAAAATATAATTCCAAAATTATCTTTTATAAAAATTTTTGGGCCAAATTTTTAAAGTAAGAGGGCTCGTCAAGCTAAAAATAAAAATAAACAACGGCTTTATTGTTTCAAAATTAAACATATCTTTGGATAATTTTATGATTCTTTATGTTTTCACTTTGTTGAATTTAAAACAAGTTTGAAAGTTTGATTATTTTTCAAAAGGGACTCTAGTACATCATTGTAAGAATATGACAAAAACCTTGCTTAAAATATACAGTCGATCTTCGATGGCTTGAACATCCAAGGGACCGATGAAAACAGTTTGAGCTAGAGGGTTGTTTCAGCTCAAGGTCCAACTATGTTTCAACTTGAACAAAGGGACCAGAAAATGGATCTGAGACATCCATGGTGTTCCAGTTATTGCAGTTTGAGCCATCGAAGTTCCACTGTATATATGAAATGCACAGTACCACTGGCAAATTGTGTCAGGATTGAAAGGTAGCGATTGAAAAACATTATTACTTATCAATAAGCAAATTATTACTGGTTTCAAAGCATGAGGCATGTGGGGAGGAAAGGAAAAAGAAAAAGCAATAAAAAAGCAATGTAAAAGCTACATAAATGAAGATCGTATTGGGATGATGTCTGCAACAGACTAAGTATCATCACTCTAGGTGCATTGCAATGATATGCAAGGATACTTGTCTGGTAATAATTTTTCCCCTCAAATATACACCTGGCAACCAGAATATTTTTTCATAAATCCTCACATAATGGACACATGTATATATATCTTTTTATTTATTATGAATTGACACTTAGATTAGCTCAGTAATCTTGTTCAAACATTGCAGATAAAAAGAAAAAGACCAGAAGACCTGAGATTGGTATATATCGTCCACCTAGTTTATTGAAACAGAAACAGCAAGCTGAGAGTGGAGATGCTGGTAATCAGTCGGAAAACTGGGAGGAAGATTTACATGTAGATGATGGTCAGCATAGTTCAACTACAGATAGCAAAGAAAATAGTGTTGAACGAGAGGTATAGTATAGATATTAGGGATTTAGCAAATAAAATAGTGTGGAACGAGAGGTAAAGTATAGATGTAAGGGATATATATTAGGGATTTAGGAAAGAAAATAGTTTGGGATGAAAGGTATATTATAGATATCAGTTCATTTATAGCTGAAGGCAAGAGCTTAAGTATATAGGCAATTTATCTTTAGTTATATTTTCATTTTCAGGAAATTTTGACTACTGTGAAAGTACTTTTGTTCATGGGGTTCCAATTTTTGTGGATTTAGGGGTTTGTTGTGACCACGAAATTAAGATCTCATCGAAGTGTATATTTTTCCTTGAGTTTAAATGTATGAAATTGGAAACTGTGAATTTCAGTACCAACGAAACAGGGATATTAATGAATAATGAAAACCACGAAAATTGATGTCCACAAATAAAAGTACTTCCACAGTATATCATTGTTATCAAAATATATTTTCATATAAACATGATTAATATTTTAAGCAAATGTACATTGTTTGTAACATTCACATCTTATGCTTATGTATTATGAAACATAATTAATAAATCAGTTTGAAGATTTTCAATGGACAATTTTTAGTACCAATGATAGAAATGGACTTTCCAATAAACAATGAAAGGATATGGAGTAAATGCACATGAGACAAACATTTTTTTTTTCAATTTGGATTGGCCATTTTTACAATGCACCCACTAATTAGTTGATTACCCTGGTATTTAGATTTACTTCTTACAGATTGTATGTTTTGTGTATGTAGCAAAGTACTAATGTGATAGTTCCTGCAGCCGATTGCTGACCCTGAAATAAAAGTGGTTATGAAATTTTGCTTCAAAGGACTATAAATTTACAAAATTTACTGGCCCCTTATAAAATTGACTTAATTTTGGGCTACAGGACTACCGTATATCAGGAATTTTTCGTGTGTGTTTAATTTTTGCTAAGTTCACGGCTGATCATTATACATGAATTTTAGCCTTCACATAAATTTCACTGCGCTTTGAAATGCATTGGTTAAAGCAGTAAAACGTGAATTATAAACACAGCAGATATTTCGCTGACATGTTTCACACCAAAATCACGAACAAAAGCCGACATGAAAATAACCGATTATACGGCATTTTTAGTATCTAACCATTGACTGTCAACAATTTACATTTCATCAGTGCTGATCTATAAAAATAGCTTAAATACCATTTACTGAAAAGATGAAATGTATTATTAGAACAAAAATCTGAACATTGCCTTTGCCTTTTTACTGTATTTATGCTATTAAATAGCTTTCTGTATTGAAAAAAAAATATTTGGAATTAGCTATTTTCGATTGTGTATTACAGGTAGAGAATGTCATTACTGGTATCAAAGATGTTACTGTTAGCGACAAAAACAACAAGTCTCGACGCAGAAAGCCAGAAATTCAGAGATATGTACCTAAAGGGAAAATTCTGGAAATGCAACAGAAAGAAAATGAAGATACAGAATCATCAGGGGAAGTAGAAAAATCTCCCTTGTTCATAGATGAAGGACCTGGTGCATCACATGGAAAATTTGATCTCAAATCAGATGAAATTGAAAATATCAAAGTTACATTTTCAAAGGATGGGGACTCAAAGCAAATTTCTGCAAGTAGGTTTAAATCAGGTGAGACAAACAATTCAAACGATTCTTTATCTGCATCACGGTCAAAATCTGAGACACTTTTTAAGCAAACTCATGACAGATTTCGTAAACAGAATTCTCAAGATTATACTGACAACAGAGGGAATGTCAAAACCTCACAAAGTAACACTAATAAAGATAGATTTTCACAAAGTCCTAAGCCACAAAGAATGGAAAGAAGACGCGGTAAATATCAGTCAGACTGGACTGATAGTCGACATTACACAGATGAAGATTTATCTGATGGTGGTAATGTTATCCAAACAATGGTATTTGAAAGACAGGAAAACAATAAGTCTGATTCTAAATTGACAGTGGAAAACTTATCACAGAAACCTCCCAGAGGTAATGGGGGGAAACCTGGATCAAAAAGGTATTCATTATCATCAATGAGACGCCCAAGGGCTGGCAGTTTTAGTAGTGATGTTAGCACAGCAAGTGATTTGAGTATTGATGAAGAAACTACAGAAAGGATTCTTGACTGGGACAAAGAAGTGGAAATGGAAATGGCAAAACAGGTCCATAATGAAACTTTGAAACTGAAAGAGTACTTAGAGAAGCAAGGAGATAATATAGAGTGGGACAAAGATGAGAAACATGCTAACTGGAGTGATTGGGCAGCAGATTCCATACAGGATGACTTACAGGACATGCCGCCAAAATGGGACAACATAAAACCTGCAGGGTCACATGATATGCTAGATAGAATCTCTGACATAAAAGAGAATGACGAAAAGGGTCAGAGAAACTATCAAAATGCTGGAACCTTTCCACGGAGAAACAAAAGAAACTTAGGGCCAAGTGAAAGATACAAAGAGAATTATGTAGAAGGAAGAAATGAGAACTGGAATGCAGGATCTTTGGATAGGCGGTGGACCAAAGACCATAAAAGACAAGACACAGATGATTTCCAAGGTAGTAACAGGGGTTATGGGAGGCGAGAGAGGAGATATAGTGATGGATCAAAAGGGCACAGAAGACGTAGACAGTCAAGAGAATCAAATGGAAGGAGAAGTCGTGATTCCAGTGTTTCAAGTGTTCATAGTGTCAGAAGTAACCACGGAGATGATGATATGTATGGATCCTACCGACGTCCTAAGAGACAAAATAGTAATTCTAGTTTAAGAGGAGGGTCCAGTAGAGAAAGATTAAATGATACAGAAAGTCTAAACATTAAGGTGACAATTGGTAGTGATAAAAGACAAGTTGTTCTCCCTGATGGCGAAAATAAAGCGCAGGGTAAACTTGCTGGTAGAGGAAGAGGTAGAGGGAGAAGGCAACATGGGCTGGATATGAGTCAGGGTCAGAGGGTAGGAAGTAGAGGTCCTAGTGAGGAACCAGAAAATCACGATGTAAATCGAAAAGAACAATCAAACAGAAATGAGTTTGAAAGAGAACAAAACACTGCTGGTAAAAATGTTGGAAGAGGAAGGGGAAATCGCCATGGAAACAAGGACGATGATAGCTGGGGAAGAGTTGATCATCATTATAAGAAGGAGTCAGATGGCTGGGGAAAAAGGCAAAGGCATGCAAGCAAAGAATCAGATGGGAAGGGAAGAGATGGTCAGAATGAACACAGGCAGACAGATGGTTGGGATAAAAGTAATAGATACAGTCATAAGGAATCTAATGAATGGGAAAAAGATGGTCATCCAAGAAGCAGGGAATCAGATGGATGGGGAAAAGGTGGGCGTCATAGCAACAAAGAGAATGATGGATGGGGAAAAGGAGGAAAATATAGTGATAGAAAAACTGATGGCTGGAAAGGTTCACAGGGAAACAGGGAGGCAGGTGGTGGAAGAGGAGGTCGCAGTCGTAATAATAGTGAAAAAGAAAAGGAGAGCAATAAAAGCCCTAGAACAGAAAATACATCCCCACAGACACACAGTGGTGGGTTAATCAAGCTACCATCTAATGTGCATACTTCAGAGGAACCTGGTAAAGAAGAAAAATCTCATGTTCACAAGGAGAAGGAACTGTCACCCAAGCCTGTCAGAGACAGTGTAAGAGACCCTAATACACGATCAGGTGCAGGACAAAGACAATTATTTGATCCAAAAAATCCAAACAAACCTATATATGTACAGAATTCTTCAAATCTGAATTTCTATGAACAAGGAATGGAATCACCATCACCGCCAGCTTATCCTCAGAATCCACCTTTCCAAGGATATGGACCATACTATGGGCCACCATATCCTGAACAAGGAATGTATCCACCTATGCCACCTCAGATGATGCCACCACCTGGCTATTTTTATGGATGTCCACCACCACAATATTATGAAATGATTCGTGGGTAAGTTTTATTTAACTAGTGTTGTAAGTGATTTTTCTTTATCAGTTTTCAAAATATTGATGCCTAATTATAAAAATTATAAACAAATAGATGTGCAGGTTATCATATGCTTCTTTTGACCTAAAAAAATTCATGCAAAGGATTGATACTAGTAGAATGTATAAATATAATTATTTTGTCCCCTACATTTTGGAGAGATGAAATTTTAGTTTACTTGTTTCACAAAATAATTTTTGACTCATTTTTCACATACAGGAACAACAAAACGCTGCCTTTATGGAACCTACAACAATTTTTAGTTCGCCTCAACGAAAACATACCTTTAAGTGTATACTGTATACATTTGAAGTCAGAATTGTAGGCATTTTCCAGTTTAACATTATTAATACTTCAAAATAAAAAAGACAAAACATAGGAAGATGCCATTCCAAGATCTTATACTACATTTTTTCCTCAACTTAAAAAGACCCTTTCATAAAACTATGACTTGTTATTTTCTGGCTGTAATAGATTTGTATTATGTTGAAGTTTTACTATGAAAACATTTCAATTCAATTCCCATCCAGAATATCATGAATTCTAAGTCATTGTGAAATTGGACTTTAATTTATAAATGACAAAATTATCATAAGTCAACCCTTACTAAAATAATTTCTTGAGCAATATAAATTGTGATGATGCCATTTAGTGTTGAAACTCCTTGTAATGACTTGTATATATATACATATGTAGTAAAGAGACCTATGCTACGACATAATAGTGGAACTGATAAAGGAATATGCCTTCTTTCTAATTACACATTTTTGGCGGGGTTGCACGAAGTGCAAATCCGGCTTATAGAATGGTGAATGTCGGGCGGGCGGGCGGATGGGCGGGCGGCGGGCGGGGAAATTGGGATACTGATTTTGTGAAATCAACTCCTCCTACAGTTTTCGACCTACATCTTTGAAACTTCACAAAATGTTTCTATGTATATTGTAGATGTGCACCTCCCTTTTTGGACTCATTTTGAAAATTTTTTCCTGTATTTACGGACTTTGGAACTTAGTCATTTTTTATCGACTTTTTCAAAAAAGGGTACCTATTTTGTGAAAGCAACTCCTCCTACAGTTTGACCTACATCTATGAAACTTCACAAAATGTTTGTATATATATTGTAGATGTGCACCTCCCTTTTTGGACTTATTTTGAAAATGTTTTCCTATTTTTATTGACTTGGGAACTTAGTCATTTTTTATCGACTTTTTCAACAAAGTTTAACTATTTTGTGAAATCAACTCCTCCTACAGTTTTCAACCTACATTTTTGAAACTTCACAAAATGTTTGTATATATATTGTAGATGTGCACCTCCCTTTTTGGACTTATTTTGAAAATGTTTTTCTATTTTTATGGACTTTTGAACTTAGTCATTTTTTATCGACTTTTTCAACCAAGGGTACCTATTTTGTGAAATCAACTCCTCCTACAGTTTTCAACCTACATTTTTGAAACTTCAGAAAATGTTTGTATATATAATATAGATGTGCACCTTCCTTTTTGGAATCATTTTGAATTATTTTTTCATATTCTTTCGGACTTTTGAACATAGTCATTTTTATTGATATTTTCAACAAAGGGTACCTATTTTATGAAATGAACTCCTCCTACAGTTTCATATCTGACCTTTGAAACTTCACAGAATGTTTCTATATAGTTTGAAGATGTGCACCTGACTTTATGGAATTATTTTCAATATTTTTTTATATTTTTCCAGACCTTTTAAATTAGTCATTTTTTATCAATATTTTCAACATTTTCAACAATATTTTTTTTCAACATATTCAATACACAGACCCATTATATATATAAAACGCAACCCGGCCATTTGAGTCTTTGACCCATTTTTTGTAGAAAATCTTGTGTCGCAGAGAAAATATTGGATCACAAAGTTGTATTGTAAATACTTATTTGCCTTATTTACAAGTTCAAAGGTGAAATGGGGTTATCATGTAAAAATATTTCTTTTACAGAAAACAGAGANTGCCAAAAAATAGATGAGGCATCTTTTTACATTGTAAAATCACCAAAAATGTAGTGAGGGAGGTAATTTTTTATTTTTATTTTATTGAAATGGAAAAAAATAGGGTCAATGAGGGGCTTTTTTTAAGCCTCCAACTAGATGAGGGAGGGCCTGAGAACCAATTTTTTTTTTTACATGGCCTAAAGGAATATGCCTTCTTTCTAATTACACATTTGTGTAGAAAATCTTGTGTTGCAAAGAAAATATTATTGGATCACAAAGTTGGATTGTAAATACTTATTTGCCTTATTTACAAGTTCAAAGGTGAAATGGGGTTATCATGTAAAAATATTTCTTTTACAGAAAACAGAGAGAGTTGATGTTTGAGAAAATGTTGAATGATTGTATGGTACTAGATAGTGAACTTGGCAACTTAGTGGCCAGGAGATTGAGTGGAGAAAGTCTGACAGCACTCGCAAATCAAAGGTCAGTATCTGAATCCTTACTCAGGAGATTGAGTGGGGAAAGTCTGACAGCACTCGTCAACCAAAGGTCAGTATCTGAATCCTTACTCAGGAGATTGAGTGGGGAAAGTCTGACAGGACTCGCCAACCAAAGGTCAGTATCTGAATCCTTACTCAGGAGATTGAGTGGGGAAAGTCTTGACAGCACTCGCCAACCAAAGGTCAGTATCTGAATCCTTACTCAGGAGATTGAGTGGGGAAAGTCTGACAGCACTCACCAACTGAAGGTCAGTATCTGAATCCTTACTCAGTTGTATCCAAATTCCTTGGATTTTTTCCATATCCTGTTGTGGTTGTCGCAGGAATACTCAGTTTTCAACAGTGTAAACCAAGATTTACCCCTACAGATCCTAAAATACAGTCTGGTTGTTTCTTTGTACTCATGGTTTGAAATGATCTGAGGTTCTTGGTTTTACTCAAGCTTTACAGTAGTGTTAGGAAAGCACAATTAGTACATGCATACTGTGAAACCTGTCTAATCCAAACCCTCACTAAACCAAAAACCTGTCTAAACCAATGCAAACAAAATGTAAGGAATGTTTCTATCAATTTCTCTATATTTTGAACCTGTATAAACTGAACACCTGCACAATTAGTACATGCATACATTGTAATTATAGGTACATGAAATTTCTGTTGTGAAAATATATTCCTCCTGGATGTCAAGCCCAGGGCTTATAAAGATTTGTCAAGCCCAAGCCCTGCTCTATAAATGCAAAGCCCTCGAACAGCGACATTATCAGATTTTTGCAGCGATTTGTTTTATTAGACGTATTAAAACAACACAAATCGTAACATAAAATCTGTTCAATTAAAACACCAAAATAATTCCTATACTAATTAGAATATTGATCTATTTTTATACAGATAACAAAATAGATTGTTGAAAACACCACCAGGAAGTTATTTGTCGATGTTTGAGGCTAAATTAAATGTTACACACTCTCTATCAATTTATTTTTGAAAATCGTTTTTTTTATTTAAATATAGAAAGGCCCGACAGACATCCCAAAAATGTAATGTGAGTAATGAATTCCTTTTACTGCCTTAATATTCACCTAAAAACAATTGTCAAAATTTTACATTTTTAAGATGATTATTAGATTAAGTTTACGGCATATCCATAACTGTCTGCCAGAGAGCCATAGTTAATGCGAGTAATACAGATTCTCAAGAGTCTCTAATTTATTGATATGATTGTTTTATTTTATTACAGACAAGAGTTGATGAAACGTTATGAACATCTGATATTGATTGATATAGACCTTTCAACAAAACACAATGTTGATCAGCTTCTGTGGAAAGCTGTATTCTACCAGGTTATTGAAGTATTCCGTAAACATATGAATGAAGAGGAGGATTCAAAATCTAGGTTATCCCAAATATTAGATGAGGTATGTTCTAAGATTCAAGAAAAATGCTTTAGTTCTATACATTTATTTTTATTTGCAAGATCTGGCATCTTTAAATCTATTTTGTAGTACTACAAAAAGCCATGTATTATCCGCATTTGTGTATAATCCGCAGGGCCTTTTGACCTTAAAATCCAGGGAAAAGAACTTTTAGTATGCATAATACCCTGGGACCTTA
Organism: Modiolus philippinarum; assembly: GCA_002080025.1. NCBI lineage: Eukaryota > Metazoa > Mollusca > Bivalvia > Mytilida > Modiolidae > Modiolus > Modiolus philippinarum. The sequence goes on along the minus strand of MJUU01025962.1, from coordinate 109,683 downwards.
ACCAACAAAGTCTACATGGAGATCGGTATGATTGTAATTATTTTGTACCTTTAAATCGGTATTTTCATAGTTTACCAACTGCTGTAGTCTTTATTTACTATAGCTGAAGCCTTTTCTGAAAGTATTTCATGATAAAAAGGCAAAAACTCGACAAAATTTGAAGAAAAATAACATTGTTCCATCAATCAGGAAGTTCAAGTACAATGGAAAAATCGGAATGGGTTCGGTGCAGACCAACATATCCGTGTTTATTTTACATTTAATTTGATGTTTCTAAGTCTTCCATTCCCAATAAACTGTTGTCGAATGAAATAATAAGCTACTTAATCCTATGTTTTTTCATCTTTAGCATGTTAAATATTGTCAGAGGCAATATAATATAAATAGCTCATTGTCACCAAAATCAACACGTTACCGATCACATGGTTTGTTGACAGTAATGGCGGCTAATAAAATATTCGTGTTATGACATCAAAATAGCATTTTTTAAGGAAAGACCTTTTTAGCTCGCCGGGACGAATGTTCGTAGAGCTATTGTCATTATCCCGGCCTCGGTGTCAGCAAAACTTTAACCTGGCTTGTGGAATGGAGACCTGAAGAACTAGGATGTTGATATTTGGTATATGAAATTCTTGTGATGAGAGCTTTCTTTTGGTACCATACTTGTAGACATTTTGACCTTGACCTTGCCCTAAGGGCAATTTTTAAAAAAATTTAACCTTGCCTCTAGAAGGTAGGCTTTTAATGGTAGGGTGTTCATATTTGGTATGTAACTTACTTATGATGAGAGCTTTCTTGTGGTACCATATTTGTAGACATTTTGACCTTGACCTTGCCCTTAGGGCAAGTTTTAAAAAACTTTAACCTTGCTTCTAGAAGGTAGGCTTTTAGTGGTAGGGTGTTCATATTGGGTATGTACCTTCCTTATGATGAGACCTATCTAATGGTACCATATTTGTAGACATTTTGACCTTGACCATGCCCTTAGGGCAATTTTTAAAAAAAACTTTAACCTTGCCTCTAGAAGGTAGGCTTTTAGTGGTAGGGTGTTTATATTTGGTATGTAACTTCCTTATGATGAGTGCTTTCTAGTGGTACCATACTTGTAGACATGTAGACCTTGACCTTGCCCTTAGGGCAATTTTTAAAAACTTTAACTTTGCTTCTAGAATTAAGATGTTTAGTGGTAGGGTGTTCATATTTGTTATGTGACGTTCTTTTGATGAGAGCATTTTAATGGTACCATATTTATAGATATTTTGATCTTGACCTTGCCCTTAGGGCAATTTTTTAAAAACTTTAATTTTGCTTCTAGAATTAAGTTGTTTAGTGATAGGGTGTTTATATTTCATATGTGACTTTCTTGTGAAGACAGATTTCTTTCGAATTTATTGTGCATTGAGGTTACTGGAATCCCTGGCAAGCTATGTTGTCTTCTGACAACTCTTGCTTTATTGTGTCGCCTGCTGTAAGTAGAGTCGACACATAGGGATTACTATCCGTCGTCTTACGTCGTCGTTGTCGTCCTGACAGTTTTTGAATCCACAACTCCTTCAAAACCACTTGTCGGATTCCTACCAAACTTTCAGGATATGTTGTTTAACTGGTGTAGTTGTGCACCTGATAGGCTGATACCGGTACTTAGAATTTTGATTTTGCAGATTTTAGAGGTTAACAGAGCCAAAATTGCTCATTTGTGAGTCTGTTGGTTTTTTGAATCTGCAACTCCTTCAAAACTGCTAGTCGATTCTAACAAAACTTTCAGGATAAGTCGTTCACCGGATAAAGTTGTGCACCTGATACGTAGAATTTTGATTTTACAGATTTTAGAGGTTCACAGAGCCAAAATTGCTCAGTTGATATTCCGGTTTCCCCAATTTCATCACAACTATTAAGTCAGATTCCAACCAAACTTGCAGGATATGTTGTTCACCTGATGTAGTTGTGCATCTGATACTTAAAATTTTGATTTGCAGTTTTAGAGGTTCACTGAGCCAGAATAGCTCATTTGTTAATTCTGTTTGTTTATTTTTGAACTCCTTCAAAACTGTAAATCATATTCCAACCAGCCTTTCAGAATACATTGATTACTTGATATAGTTGCATACCCAATATTTAAAATTTTGATTTTACAGATTTAAGAGGTTAACAGAGCCAAAATAGCTCATTTGTTAATTGGATTTTTTAATCTTTGACTCCTTCACAACTGTCCGTCAGATTCCAACCTAATTTTCAGTATATGTTGTATAACAGATCTGGTTATGCACATTATACTTAGATTTTTTTTACCAATTCTAGAGGTTTGCCAAGCCACTAAGCTCATATGTTAAATCAGATTGTTAATCTGCAAGTCCTTAAAACTGTAATTCATATTCTTAACCAAATTTGCAGAATATGTTTTTCTCCTAATCTAGACATGCACATTATAATTAAAATTTTAATTTTGCACATTTTAGAGCTTCACTTGACCAAAAATGGCTCTTCTGTAGTGCAGGCGACACAAGTGTTCCATGGAACACCCATCAATTTTTTAAATATAGAAAGGCCCGACAGACATCCCAAAAATGTAATGTGAGTAATGAATTCCTCTTACTGCCTTAATATTCACCTAAAAACAATTGTCAAAATATTACATTTTTATGATAATTATTAGATTAAGTTTACGGCATATCCATAACTGTCTGCCAGAGAGCCATAGTTAATGCGAGTAAAACAGATTCTCAAGAGTCTCTAATTTATTGATATGATTGTTTTATTTTATTACAGACAAGAGTTGATGAAACGTTATGAACATCTGATATTGATTGATATAGACCTTTCAACAAAACACAATGTTGATCAGCTTCTGTGGAAAGCTGTATTCTACCAGGTTATTGAAGTATTCCGTAAACATATGAATGAAGAGGAGGATTCAAAATCTAGGTTATCCCAAATATTAGATGAGGTATGTTCTAAGATTCAAGAAGAATGCTTTAGTTCTATACATTTATTTTTATTTGCAAGATCTGGCATCTTTAAATCTATTTTGTAGTACTACAAAAAGCCATGTATTATCCGCATTTGTGTATAATCCGCAGGGCCTTTTGACCTTAAAATCCAGGGAAAAGAACTTTTAGTGTGTATAATACCCTGGGACCTTAACCGACAAAGTCTACATGGAGATCGGTATGATCGTAGTTATTTTGTACCTTTAAATCGGTATTTTCATAGTTTACCAACTGCTGTAGTCTTTATTTACTATAGCTGAAGCCTTTTCTGAAAGTATTTCATGATAAAAAGGCAAAAACTCGACAAAATTTGAAGAAAAATAACATTGTTTCATCAATCAGGAAGTTCAAGTACGATGGAAAACTCGGAATTGGTTCGGTGCAGACCAACATATCCGTGTTTATTTTACATTTAATTTGATGTTTCTAAGTCTTCCATTCCCAATAAACTGTTGTGGAATGAAATAATAAGCTACTTAATCCTATGTTTTTTCATCTTTCGCATGTTAAATATTGTCAGAGGCAATATAATATAAATAGCTCATTGTCACCAAAATCAACACGTTACTGATCATGTGGTTTGTTGACAGTAATGGCGGCTAATAAAATATTCCTGTCATGACATCAAAATAGCATTTTTTAAGGAAAGACCTTTTTAGCTCGCCGGGACGAATGTCCGGAGAGCTATTGTCATCATCCCGGCCTCAGCGTCAGCAAAACTTTAACCTGGCTTGTGGAATGGAGACCTGAAGAACTAGGATGTTGATATTTGGTATGTGAAATCCTTGTGATGAGAGCTTTCTTTTGGTACCATACTTGTAGACATTTTGACCTTGACCTTGCCCTTAGGGCAATTTTTAAAAAACTTTAACCTTGCCTCTAGAAGGTAGGCTTTTAATGGTAGGGTGTTCATATTTGGTATGTAACTTCCTTATGATGAGAGCTTTCTTGTGGTACCATATTTGTAGACATTTTGACTTTGACCTTGCCCATAGGGCAAGTTTTAAAAATTTTTAACCTTGCTTCTAGAAGGTAGGCTTTTAGTGGTAGGGTGTTCATATTGGGTATGTACCTTCCTTATGATGAGAGCTTTCTTATGGTACCATATTTGTAGACATTTTGACCTTTACCTTGCCCTTAGGGCAATTTTTGAAAAACTTTAACCTTGCTTCTATAAGGTAGGCCTTTAGTAGTAGGGCATTCATATTTGGTATGTAACTTCCTTATAATAAGACTGTTCTAGTTGTACCATATTTGTAGACATTTTGACCTTGACCTTGCCCTTAGGGCGATTTAAAAAAAAAAGTTTAACCTTGCCTTTAGAAGGTAGGCTTTTAGTGGAGGATGTTCATATTTGGTATACAACTTCCTGATGATGAGGGCTTTCTTCTGGTACCATACTTGCAGACATTTTGACCTTGACCGTGCCCTGAGGTCAGTTTGTAAAAAAATTTAACCTTGCCTCTAGAAGGTAGGCCTTTTGTGGTAGGGTGTTTATATTTTGTATGTAACTTCTTTTTTGTGAGAGCTTTCTTGTGATACCATATTTGTAGACATTTTGACCTTGACCTTGCTCTGAGGGCAATTTTTTAAAAACTAACTTTGCTTCTAGAGTTAAGTTGCTTAGTGGTAGGGTGTTCATATTTGGTATGTGACGTTCTTTTGATGAGAGCTTTCTAATGGTACCATATTTGTAAACATTTTGACCTTGACCTTGCCCTCAGGGCAATTTTTTAAAAACTTTTAACTTTGCTTCTAGAATTAAGTTGTTTAGTGATAGGGTGTTTATATTTGATATGTAACTTTCTTGTGAAGAAAGCTTTTTATTACTTTAGAATTTATTGTGCATTGAGGTTACTGGAATCCCCGGCGAGCTATGTTGTCTTCTGACAACTCTTGTTATAACTGTAAGGCACTTTGCAATTAAACCAACATACTGAATTAGATCCACAATGTTAAGAACAGTTTGTATGGTTTGAACAGGGACTAACAATCGATCCTCAGTGAACTTGGCTAAATCCTCAAGTCGTATAGGGTTGTAAAATCTGCACCCCCTAACCCCTAAATCCTTTCTAGGGTAAAAATGTGCGGATAATACATGCCTTTTTATGGTATTCATGAAAGAAAAGCCTTTAAAAGCCCTATGAATAATGAAATTTTTTAAAAACATCAAACCCTTGACCTGGGTGTAAAGCATAATCATAGCTATGTCAGGATCAATACCTATTTATATCAATAAAATATCCTTATACATTGTACTGTAGTACTAGATTAAAACTAAAATTTTCATCTCTTTGTTTGAAAAAGCACAAATTAAATACACACCTTAGATTTTATAGGTATAAAAAAAACAGTTTAGATACTTTGTCTTATTCTTGTACTAATATCTGTGTTCTCTGAAAATGAAACTAAGAATCTTGGAGAAAGTGTATGAATTTGTTTCTGCAGAACAAATAATCAGTGCCTCACAAGCAAAAAAAATGCACACTAATAATTAAAGTTTTCTTGAGTGTTTTTTTTTTTTTTTTGTAGAAAATGCATTTATATGTACCATACGTTTATACAAGAAAATAAAATTTGAAAAGTGCTCAAACATTCAACAATCATACATCAACTAGATTAATTCTAAGATTAATTGAAAGTATTCATAGACACAGTATAGACATTGTTTACTCCTTATACACCTGTAGTAGTATTGCTAGCGCAAAATTTGGTCAACATTGATAACTCTACTTGAGTCCTTTACTTAGTGAAAAGTGAAATTACATATAATGTTATTGTAAACATAATACATTTACACGAGAGGAGTGGATTTTAGATGAGCACCAACTATAAGGCATATAATTTTGTTGTATTTTGGGTGATGTTATTTTCACATACATGTGCATTTCCTTTAAAACTTTAAATTTTTCCCTTGAAGGAAAATATAATAGAGAAAAATGAAGCACCTTATTGTTGTATTAGCATATTAACTTATACACACTTATTATGTAATTTGATTTCAGGGTACTGCATTTTACGAGAGTTTGTTACAAAAGCTTCAGAAAACATATCACTTTAAACTGGATGATTTTCTAGACACCCATGTACTACCTCCAGAAAATATCCATCGTCTAATGAAGCTGGCCTTACTTAGTAGTCAGAGGAACATGATTTGTCTCGGTGATATTGCCAGATACAGGGAACAGATGAATGATTCTGGCAAAGTTAACTATGGCAGAGCTAGAAAGTAGGTAGAAACAGGAATATAATGATAAAAATAACAGGAATGTATTAAATGTTAGGATATAAATTTCCTGTAAATGGATAGTTATGAAAAAAATTACATTTATGAATGGAATGAATAATTTAAATAATTAGTAGGGATTGATTATTATGGTTATGGTGTGTTGTAACCAGGATGAAACATTTCAGTTTCCAAAATAATCTTTACAAATGGGCTCTGTTTGAAAGAAGTCATCACCAAACAGCAATTAAATATTATACAACGTGCAAGAGTATTTAGATCTCTTTAGAAGTATTATATTACTTTTCCTTTGTGTTCAGAGGAGTTACATGATGAATCCTATTTCTAGAAATGTCTTAAACCTCTTCTGATAATTGCTGTAGTTTGTAGTTATAGATTTATCCAAATTTTGACTCTATATAAGGTATATACATGTATTTCCTTATGTTTTAGCTGGTACACTAAAGCACAGATGTTGGCTCCTAAGAACGGTAGACCTTACAACCAACTGGCTATATTAGCTTTATATACTGTGAGTATATTCATAAGTACATGTCATGTAAACTGTAAGAATGTGTGTATTTATATTTTAAAGGTTTTTAAAAGTAGAAGTGCTTAACTAGGGAATCTCAGAAAACCTCAGGTAAGATTTCAATCATCTCGGACTTGGCAAGCTTTGTCTTAGACTAGAAATCTTACCCTTGGATGTCTGTGATTCCTTTGCTCAATAAAAAGATAAAGCCAGTCCCAGTTTTCAGGGGTTCAAGAAATTCTTGTCTTGTACTCCCTGGTACAAGACGGAAAATTACTATGCAAATTATTCTGACGTCATTGATGTCACTTTGAAACGTCACATATCAAGTACTGTCTGATGGTAAACAATGTGTATTTTGAAGTTATAAATGTGAGAAAAATTATCAAACACCATTGAAATCTCTGACACCCTCAGCAAGCCTAGTCGGAGAAATATTGAAATCATACCCGTGGGTGTCCGAGATTTCACAATCTTGCACTTTCACAGCTTGTGTTAGATACTTATAGTCTTGTACTCCAGTACAAGATGGAAAATTACTAGGAAACTTATTGTGAAGTCACTGATGTCACCTAGGAAGATCAGATATCAAGTACTGTCTGGTGGTAAACTAGTTGTATTTTTGAGTTATATATGTGAGAAAAATAAACACATTTGAAAATGCAAGATTTAGAGATCTCAGACAACCTTGTGTAAGATTTGGATGGTTCTCTGACTCAGCAAGCCTTGTCAGAGAAATATTAAAATCTTACCCTGGGGTGTCTGAGATTTCTTGATCTTGTCCTTTCACTGGTGTTAGATTCTTGGAAATGGCTGTTCTCAATTGCAAAATAAAAACATGGTGATGATCATTGTAAAAAAGAAATACATGTATAAAATCTTGTCATTCTTAGTTTGTTGGACAAGTACTTGACTTCAAATAAAGACAAAAGTAATTAAATGAATATTTACCCTTTATGCTTTATTATAGAGGAGAAAATTAGATGCTGTGTACTACTATATGAGAAGTTTGGCAGCCAGCAATCCATTCTTAACTGCTAGGGAAAGTCTAATGTCATTGTTTGATGAAGCAAGAAAAAAGGTGGGATTAAACTGAAAGGAGTGTCTAATTATTTTCAGTCAAAACAAAGTTCTATGTTCATTAAATATATATGTTACAATGCAAATTGGAATCCAGGAGGATCCAGAATCCTCCTGGGGCAAATTGGAATTCTGATTACTCCTAGGACAAATTGGAATTCTGATTACTCCTAGGACAAATTGGAATTCTGATTTGCCCTGGTTTTAATCCAGTGTAAATTGGATTTCCAGTTTCTACTAGGACAAATCGAGATATCCTGATTTGCCCTAGGAGGATTCTGGATCCTACTGATTTTCTAGTACGATCCAGAATCATACTTAATATTATCACTAGGAGGATTCTGGATCCTACTATTATTTAAAACAATTAAGATTCTTTTAATACCTAAATTAAAATAAAAGAACAATAAAATCTAATAATTTTTAATGGAAAACAAAAATCAGTATTGGCAAATTAAAACAGTTACAAGGGTTAGACAATGAATTTATTTCTAAGTAGACAAAAGAATTACTAGATACCTGAATTTGTTAGTCCTGTGGTGACTTTACTGGCCTGAAATAAATATTATTTTGAATTTTTTTCCAAATTCTGCTAGCCCAAAGGACTACCAAGTTACAAATGTTTGTAGTCACCCCTCAAATTTAGCAGCCAGGGGCTACAAGACTACTGTTATGAGTTGAGCCCTGGTTACAAGTACAACATATTTATTTTTTAGTTCGCCTCAACGAAGTTGAGGAGGACTATTGGAGTACCCCCGGCGTCCGCGTCTGCGTCTTTGTCCGCGTCCGCGTCCACATTTAGGTATATATCTTGGTAACTATGAAGGGTAGGGTCATCAAACTTAGTGTACAGATGCATCATGGGCTATCTCACAGCCTCCAAGAAAATTAGGTCTCTTTGACCTATATTTTCCACTTGACTGGCTTTCATTTAATTTTAGGTCCGAGTTGATATCTTAGTAACTGTACATGGTAGGGTCATCTAACCTTGCATGTGCATGCATCTTTGGGGGTAGGTCAGCATCCAGGCAAAATAAGGTCACTTTGACCTATATTTTCCGCATGATTGACTTACATTCAAGTTTGCATCCAAGATCAGATCTCCGAGTTCAGATCTAAGTAACTGTACATGGTACAATCATCTAACTTTGCATGTGCATACTTTTTTTGGGTGGGGGGTGGGGGGAGGGGAAGGTCAGCATCCAGGCAAAATTAGGTCACTTTGACCTTTATTTCCTGCATGATTGACTTACATTCAAGTTTACGTCCGAGTTCATATCTAAGTAACTGTACATGGTAGGATTATCTAACCTTGTATGTGCATGCATCTTGATGGTATTTCAGCATCAGGGCAATATTAGGTCACTTTGACTTATATTTTCCGCATGATTGACTTTCATTCAAGTTTACGTCCGAGTTCAGATCTAAGTTACTGTTCATGGTAGGATTATCTAACCTTGTATGTGCATGCATCTTTGGCGGTAGGTCAGCATCCAGGCAAAATTAGGTCACTTTGACCTATATTTCCTGCATGAGTGACTTACATTCAAGTTTACGTCCGAGTTCAGATCTAAGTAACTGTACATGGTAGGATCATCTAACCTTGCATGTGCATGCATATTTGGCGGTAGGTCAGCACAGAGGCAAAGTCAGGTCACTTTGACCTATATTTTCCGCATGATTGACTTACATTCAAGTTTACGTCCGAGTTCATATCTAAGTAACTGTACATGGTAGGATTATCTAACCTTGTATGTGCATGCATCTTGGGGGTAGTTCAGCATCAGGGCAATATTAGGTCACTTTGACCTATATTTTCCCCATGATTGACTTTCATTCAAGTTTACGTCCGAGTTCAGATCTAAGTAACTGTTCATGGTAGGATTATCTAACCTTGTATGTGCATGCATCTTGGAGGGTAGGTCAGCATCAAGGCAAAATTAGGTCACTTTGACCTATATTTTCTGCATGATTGACTTACATTCAAGTTTAAGTTCAAGTTCAGATCTAAGTAACTGTACATGGTAGGATCATCTAACCTTGCATGTGCATGCATCTTTGGCGGTAGTTCAGCATTCAGGCAAAATTAGGTCACTTTTCCGTTTATGTCCGAATTCAGGTATTGGTTACTGTACATGGTAAATATAAGATCATCTAGCCTTTGTATACATGCATAAGGGATGGTAAATGAGCACCTTGGCCAAATTGGGTTTCTGTGTCCATGTGTCATAACGAGGCGAACTATATGGTGTGAGGTTCCTCACTGTGTTGAAGACCTTATGGTGACCCCTAGATGTTTTGTTTTTTGTCGTTTTAACCTGGATATGGGATGTTGTCTCCTCGACATTTACCCCATTTCCTTTCTTTTTCCTATTTGTAATCATATTTGATTACCTATCTTTAAACTCAAACCTATTTATTGCAACATTTCTTCAAATTCTTCTTGTGACATTTTGTGGAATAAGTAACTTTAGCTTTGGACATGAACACCTGAAAGTATTACATCTACCATTGCAATTGCACATAGACACAAGCTGACAATCTTTGAATTGTACCTAGATCCAGACAAAACCAACTTTTCCTTCTCGTATTCTCTGGCAGGTATTTATTATATTCCATATAATTCCTTATGGTCCTCCATAATGTAATTTCATTATGATTTTATCAATCATTTATAAACTTTAGAACTTAACTCAAGGGATTAAACCTGCAGGTTAAAAAGTCGATTTTTCTTTTCCACATATGTGCACTGAAGTAATAATTTTATAAGTACCACTTACCTTTTGAAAATCTACTTATACAGTATCTTGCATTGAAACGTTATCTATTAACTCTATTGCATTTTTTGATGATTAATCAGTATGATCTGGAATTCTCCTAGGGCAAATCTGGATATCTCAATTTGTCTAAGTAGAAATTGGAATTCCAATTTACACTGGATTAAAACCAGGGCAAATCAGAATTCCAATTTGTCCTAGGAGAAATCAGAATTCCAATTTGCCCTAGGAAGATTCTGGATCCTCCTTGATTCCAATTTGCCCTGTAACATATACATGTACATGTATAACCATCAAATGTAAAGTTAATGTAGAAAAAACAAGATATTTTGGTTTGCAGCTGAGATATCTTACAATATTTATTTCTGAAGTTATTTTAAATGGGGTATTAGGTACATTTATACAAGACTACATTTTTCTTTGTGAGGTACATGGTCTATATAGGGTCGATATATAGATAGATATATTAACTGGTAATATAATCTGTTGACAAAATATGGTAAAGGGCTAAAATAAATATATTAATTGATTTTGTAATTTGTTGTAATTTTAGCTAATCATCTGTTGTTTGTCTTATTGGTGTTTATTTATTTATCCATTGATTTTGTAATTTCCGCGTATACACCTAACGTTAAATATTTTTTTCTCTTTAGGCCATGTCTTTGATGTTCTTATTACAGGGTTTTAGTTGGAGACAACAGAAGTGAGACGTGTCTCTGGTCCACGGTGATGACCTGTTCTTTTTTCACCCTCGCAAAAGGAGTTAACTCTGAAAATTTGGGCCTTTTCTTTCTTGTATATATATTTTTATGCCCCGCCCATGAATGTGGAAGGGGCATATAGTGTTACCCTTGTCCGTCCTTCCGTCCGTACGTCCTGTTAAGTTTTGCGTTAAAGTACATTTCTCGGAAATTGTGAGGTATAGAACAATTATAGTAGGCCAGTAGGTAGATCCTTGATAGTACTACAGAGTTCACTAGGCAGTTTGACTCTTTGACCTACATTTCATGGTTGAGTGACTCTTATTAAGTTTTACATGTAAGTCCATTTCTCAACAACTACACATTATAAGACAATGATGTTTCATCAAATTAATTGCCTTGACAAGTACTACCCAAATCATTGACATTAGGTGGCTTTGACCTACATTTTACGCTTCAGTGGCTTTGGTTAAGTTTTGCGTTAAGGTCCATTTCTCAACTACTACACGTTATAAGACAATGATGTTTCATCAAATTAATTGTCTTGATGAGTACTACACAAATCATTGACAATTAGGTGGCTTTGACCTATATTTTACGCTTCAGTGACTTTGGTTAAGTTTTGAGTTAAGGTCCATTTCTCAACTACTACACATTATAAGACAATGATGTTTCATCGAATTAATTGTCTTGATGAGTACCACACAAATCACTGACAATTAGGTGGCTTTGACATATATTTTACGCTTCAGTGACTTTGGTTAACTTTTGCATTTAAGGCTCTTTCTCAATGACTAAGTATTGTAGCATCATGATATTTCACTGTAACATTCATCTATAGGAGAACTACCTGTTTCACAAAGCATTGGGTATTCATGACCTACATTTTATGCTTGAATGACTTTGTTAAATTTTTGGGTTTACTACACACAATATTCCATCACTGACAGGGGATTTATTTTATGCCCACTTGACTTAGGTTATATTTTGTGATAAATGTATTGGTGGGGCATCCGCGTCTCACAGACACAATCTCTAGTTTAGATTTTAGTCTTATGCATATTTTAATTTTGTTGTTCTCCATGCACAACAGCTATACAAACCTTATTATTTTGTCCAATTTATATGATATTAAGCTGTCTCGCAACATATATTTTTTTAAAATAAATATATGTATCCCTGAATTTGTAAGACTGCAATTATTGTCCCCCGCCGCAATGCAACGGAGGGACATGGTAATGGTCTGCGTCCGTGCGTCCGTCCATCCGTGTGTCATGTTTTTTGTGGGCGCAACTCCTCAGAAACCACTGGTCAATATTCATTCAATATTACAGGATTGTTAGTCACCATTAGTTCTAGATCATATCCCATCCCCATTTTGATTCGTCAAATTTTGTTGGAGTTATGGGACTTTGATTATTTCTACAATGTTATACAATGGCAAATCTTGTGGATGCAACTCCTCAGAAACCGCTTGCCAGAATTCCTTCAAATTTTACAGGATTGTTAGTCACCATTAGTACTAGATCATATCGCATTGCCATTTTGATTCGTCAAATTTTGTGGGAGTTATGGGACTTTGATTATTTCCCAATGTTATACAAATGGCAAATCTTGTGGATGCAACTCCTCAGAAACCACTTGCCAGAATTCCTTCAAATTTTACAGGATTGTTAGTCACCATTAGTACTAGATTATATTGCATTGCCATTTTGAATCGTCGAATTTTGTGGGAGTTATGGGACTTTGATTATTTCCACATTGTTATACAATGGCAAATCTTGTGGACGTACTCCTCAGAAACAGCTTGTCCGAATTCATGATAATTTTACAGGATTGTTAGTCACCATATATACAAGATCATATCGCATCGCCATTTTGATTGGTCAAATTTTACAGGAGTTATGGGACTTTATCGACTTAATGCATGCTACAGCTTAGGAACAATTTGTGGGCGCAATTCCTCGGAAACCACTGAACGGATTATGCTGAAATTTAGTTTGAACATTTGCCACCATATGTACTTGATCATATTATGCTGCCATTTCGATTGGACAAATTTTACGGGAGTTATGGGACTTTATCGATTTGATGCATACTACAACATAGGAAGACTTTGTCGACACATCTCCTCAAAATCCAAATTAAGGGATTTTGTTTAGCTGTTTGCCACCTAATGCAGTTGATCATATCTTGCCGCCATCTTGATTCGCAAAATTTTACTTGAGTTATGGGACTTTATCGACTTTACTGCGACGGCGGGGGACATAGTTACGCGTAGCAATCTTGTATCCTTAGTTTTGTATAAAACAAGTATATGCATGTGACTAAGTTGACTAATTTGTTGATTCAAGACTACAGAGCACAATATACCCAGTAGGTGTGTTTAGAAAAATTTCCTCTGATATCAATTAAGGAAATTGCACAAAATACAGAGTAGTAATATACTGAATTTTTTACTGTTCACTATTGTTTTTTATTGTAGGCAGAAGCAGCTGAAAAGAAAAGATCAGAAGAGAAAGAGAAACAGAAGACTGCCAAACCAGCCCAGCCACATCACCATAAACATGGAGAAAGAATAGAGATATGGATAGCATCTGATGGAACAAGTTCTGAGGACCGGGGACGGGAAGCTGATGTTGATGACCTTGAGAAGATGGATGCTGTGGAGGTATGTTTTTCTGTCTAAAAATAGATATTCTGAATGTCCAGCGTATTTTTATGCTGTATAGGTTAAAAGACACCTAGTAGCACTGAATTTGATGAATTGTTAGAAAGGTGTGGCATCTGAAGCAAATTATCTTCGAAATTATGCATGTGTTAATGCAGATTGATTGATTGCTTTTGAAGTTCATTTCCCTAGAAGTGCCTCTATTCTAAAAGATAAACTTTATCAAAGCTAAAATTTCAAAAAAAAAAATGGAAGATACATTTAATTATTTTTTAATCCATTCATTGATTAAGAAATTGAGGTTCTGGATCAATCAAAGTTTCCAGGTTTGTTGTATACATATTATTGCAATCTATGGCTATAACAGAATGAATAGACATAAAATTTAGGAATTTTAAGGTGTTGTCTTAAAGTCTATAGCTAACTGCACCTTACTAGTGGTCAGTAGTTACTACAGTTTGTCTGCAGCTGGAACTGGTTGTCAGTCTCTAGGTGTTACATATAGCCCATTGTTTCATCAATCATGCATTGGAAACTAGTTGTGCATGATACAGGTACAGCTTATACAATACTGAGTAAAACCTGGAGGCATGATTAAATGAAACTATATGTACATACATGTATGGTTTGATTAAAATGAAAAATAAATTTTAGAGAAAAAAATTAGTAAGTATCAACACTTTATTGTTTACTCAGTTCCAGTTTTTTTTTTGTTTATTTAAGTTTCATTGTAAGTTGAGGCTGTTCTATAAATAATTGTATTGGATGGGGGTGGCACAGCATTTACAAAAGAATTTCTTGTAGGGTAATTTTTAGGCTTGCTCTAAAATACAAAAAAAATCATTAATAATTAATGTTTTATGCAAGTGCCAACCTATACCTCCATACATCTGTTTCTGGAACGGCTCTTATATTATATTCGTAACTGATTCTTTTACATATTGGACAGCTAATACTTTTATCTGATATGAAGATATTCAGAATCATATGTCCATAATGAATATTTTCAAGTGGAAGAATACTGAAAGAATTTGAAAATTGATTAATATTCAAAATACATTCTAATTATTTCTTTTATGAAGTGAATAGTAATTTTATTTGTCCATATTATACCCCCACTCGTGAGTGGGTGGTATATTGGAATACCCTTGTCCGTCCTTCCGTCCGTCCGTCCTTCCGTCCGTCCGTCC
>MJUU01025962.1:78416-94452 GCA_002080025.1 Modiolus philippinarum | reverse complement strand
AGTTTAGGAAAAACATTTTCATCAACTGAATTTCAAAAATATTTAATTCCAATCTTGGTAAATTTCCTGAAAGTCTCAAAGACCACTTATTTTTGGAATTCTACTTAGCAACCATATATCCTAGAATTCTTTTAGTAACAATAATGACTAAAAATAGGTAGATTTAAAATAAAGTGAAAAAAATATGCCAAGGGTGTAAAACAACTGTTTTCTGTGTCAAACAGGGAGTGCGGGGATAGCTGTCGTTTCCGACAACATCTAGTTTTATTTGTCCGTATTTGTAATGGAATGGATAGGACACAAGTGATTTCTTGCTTGTGAAGTCTTTTAGAAACTGCAGTAATTTCCAGTACTGTACATAGGTATGAGAAAAGGGGAAGTAATAAGTGGCTACAAGTAAACAAACTTATTGGTCTCTGTAGCACTAATTTATTACCATAGTTACTTAGTTAATCTGCCCTTGACTCTGTATTGTAAGGATCATTCTTAGACTATTGTACTATGTACAGTCTGTTTGTATTGTAACTAAAGTGATGCAAAAAAGGAAGATTTGTTTATTTAAAAAAACAATACAAAAGCAATTACACACTTCAATTGTGTAATGTTGAAAAAGTGGACATGTCATGCATTTACGCATCTCTCAGAAAATTTCTGTTCTCAATTAATGAAAAGATTAATGAAAGATTGTCTTTAAAAGTCAATTACATAAAGAGGTTAATACAGTACATGCATAGTACACAACATATATAATTTGTAATCTTTCCTCTATTTACAGCTGAACAAGAGATTTGTTCTCAGTTTTCTGAACATCCATGGCAAGCTGTTTACAAAGATAGGGTAAGATTTAATAGACATGATACCAATACAACATTTTTATGACGAAGTATTTCTGAATGCTCAGTAATTAGAGTAAAGTGTAGTGTAATAGAGTCAACACAATGTCTAATTAACAGTGAAAGGATATAGAGTAAATGCATGGGAGACAAAGTCTCTACACATACACATGTACATAATTAAACCAAGCAATGGAACAATGCTTTTATTGTTGTTCTTCATCTTGAAGTCACCATGAGGCCTTCAACAATGAGCTATGCTCATACCTCATAACAAGTTCAAGACAGTCTTTCTTTCAACATAACATAATTAACACTAGACCAACACACTAAAGGTTGTTTCATGACCTTAAAATTATGTGCAAGCACATTCTGTTAGACAAGTTCTAATTACTTGACGAGTTACTTGACGAGTAATAATTTAAAACAAGATGTGTTTGTGAAACACTACATATGCCCCCAGATTCCCAATTTTACCCCTTTTGGACCCCTATGACCTTGACCTTTGACCTTTGACCTAATTTTTTTTTGATATTTACACATGTATATTCCTCTTAACTAGACCTATACACTTGCCAAGTATCAAAAGTCTACCTTATATATTTCAAAAGTTATAGCCGAGGTTAAAGTTTCAGACACACAGACAAACAGAAAGACAGGACAAAAACAATATGCCTCCGATCCTCGATCTGGGGGCATAAAAATAAAGAAGACTAACAATTATCAGTGTTAAGACAACTAAAGAGAAATATTATGAATTTGAGAATAATGTTTAGGGTTGTTGTGAAAGAGACAGCTACTTTAATCAGTGAAGTTTGGAAAATTTACAAAAATTAAATGCTTTATTCAAATGTTCATTGTATGATATTTACCAGATACTAGTTGTTTTATAACTGCATTGTGTTGACCCTTTCAAGATTCTGTGGAAGTACTTTAATTTATGGACTTAAGGTAGATAGACAGTAATATTCATATCCATGAGATTTTGTTGTAAGTCGGCACAATTGAAGAACAAATCCTACTTACCTGAAATCAGTAATAAAAAGTATGGGTCACCATGCTTGCTTTTTCTAGAATTGGGTTCAAAGTTTGCTCATTTTTAGCCATTTTTTCACCATAATTTACAAAGAATGCACGGGGAAAATATGGAAAAGCAATTTTTAGCTTAATAGAAATGAACTTTTTATCCATGAGAATTTGATGAATTTTTGTGAACAGATAGTTTATGATGTAATTTATTGGTTACAATTATAAAATGTAGATGTCAACATGCTTTTAACAGAGATATTTTGCAAAGTTTTCAGAATAAACGTTATTTACGGGAAAAGGGGGTTAATTCTCGGCAAACTAAACAAAATGTGACGTTTCACATTTGTCATTCAATTATGACGTCACAAAGGAAAAGTCGTCATATTACTGTTCCGGCACGAAATCAAACCTACCACGTATCCGACTCTTTATTTTTCTAATGCACGATTGAATTGCGCAGGGCAACAGTGTCTATCTACCTTAAATGTTCGTGGTTTCATAAATATCACTATTTCATGGGTACTTAAATACGTGGGTTTGAATCTACATTAAAACTCTTGGAAAATACATTTCGTTGGGCACTTAATTTCGTGGTTTTAACGAACCACGAAATCCACGAAAATCAGAACCCCAAGAACAATAGTACTTTCACAGTAATATTTTCTGGCCACAATTCATTTTATATGGTTTTGTATAAAACATGTTATGTAGGTTTTATTTTTTATTCAGAAGAGAAAGTTTTCCTGAATGCTGTGCCCAAATGTTGAAGGAATTCCAAGCTTTATTGAAATATAATGCTATAGGACCCACAAGATTACTACAGTTAATGGCTATAAATATGTTTGCTATAGACAATACCGCTCTTAAAGGTAAGTTACCCAAAAAAACAAAATAAAAGAAGTTCCTTTTTGTGTCTCCTGCACAGGTAGTGTGTGGCGACATATAGGGATCACTTTAGTGAGGCTTGTTTAGGGGGGGTCCCAATATCCCATATCCCACTAAGTCTGGACTAAAATATCCGTTTGAAAATTGAAGATATCCCATTAATTATTGAAATATCCCGTTTTTCAGTCAAAATATCCCATATCCCAGTACTTTTTGTCTCAAATATCCCATATCCCATTAGCAAAAGTTGTAAATATCCCGTATCCCAATATACCCCAAACAAGCCTCTTTAGTTGTCTTGTGTTGTCGTCGTCATTGTTGTCCGTCCCACTGTAACACTTTTCTCAGCAACTGCAATTCACAACCACTTGAAATTTTGTTTAAGGTAGATGGGTAGTCCAAAAATTTTCTCCATAGATTTTCTTTATTTTCTCAGGAAAGTTTCCTTATCATATTAGCATTGAAATAATAAAATAAAAATGGGGGCTCACCATGCTTGTTTTTAAAATAACTGATATCAAAATAATCAAATATTTCTAATGAATATATAGGGAAAAACAGGTATTTGGATGTTTTCTTTAAAACTATTCCATAGATGTCTTTCCATTTTGCTCATATGTAAGCCCTTTGAACATACTTTCAAACGATATAAAGAAAAATGGGGGTCACCGACTTAGTTTTCCAGATAATTTGAAAAATGTGAATTTTCATAGTGATATCTATGTAAAATATTTTTATCAGATTATCTCCCTTTTTAAAATATCCTCTTCCAAACTATTAAATTATCAAATTACCACACCTCATCTTATTAAATAAATAACTGTAAAATCAAGTCAATGTAGGTCCTTTGCTTTTTGTGTCACTGATTTAATATTTATTGATACATTACAAATAAAAATATTTGCATATTTAAAAAGCAGATAATACCATAACAGTATAAATAACCAATTCAAAATGGCGGAAGACTACCGATCTACCTTAAGCTTAATGGTAACCCATACAAAGAGGAGATTGCCCTAAAATCAACTTGGACAGGGAAAAAAAAGTTGCAAAACAGCCTTCAATCATTGGCAAATGTCTCTACTATCAATCATTTTATGATACCAAACATGATGTAAAGAACTTATCAATTTCTATATATTTTGAACCTGTGTATACTGAGCACCTTTCTAAACCATAAAAAATCTTCAGTCCCAAAGGGCTTCAGTTTAGACAGGTTTCAATGCGGTTACAAAACAACATTTATCCACATCAGAACATTGATCTTCAGCAATAAATGCTTAGTTTGAAGTAATTCTGAGTGAAAGTATAAATTTTTCGCTAAATCAAAAGTGTACATTTTATAATGAAGCACATTGAAGTAGCACTACATTATAATCAATCACAAGTACACTGTTAGAACAGACAGTAAGGTAAATGTGCAAAAGACAAAAAAAAGGGGCTAACGCTGAAAAATTTAGTACATTTCTTTTATTGGAACATATCCAAGTACCTATTTAAGCTAAAAGTATGATATAATTCATTGGCTATAGAAGTATTCTTTGTTACATGTATATGAATTGGATTATATTACAATGTAGGATATTTTATGTTTTATTTTACAGATACTACACTACAGTCTGGATTCCGGTCAGAGTTACAGGAACAAGCCGTAGAACTTGGACTGTATATGTTTGGTATCTTGGTAGAGAGATGTACAGAGCAGCTTAAAGATCATCTGAAATCAGTGGATTACCCGACCAAACTGTGTAATACAGAGTTGGAGGAATTAATACCAGGGGTCAAAATCTGGACTGATTGGATGATCTGTAATTCTAGTTATTGGAACCCCCCACCTTTAACACTTGATCCAAGTTTAGGGTAAATACAACCTTTATACAGTTAGTGCTAGAATTCTATCTTAAAGAAGTCTAAAACATGTGAAATAAAAACAAATACAATGGAGGCGTTTCAAAATTTGACCATACAATACTGGTAAATTAAGCCCAACCTTACAGGTAATTTTAGTCACACCTTACAGGTAAATCAAACAAGAGTATAGTAGTGAACTCCGTCATACCTTGACAGGTGAATTAGTGGAAGGTAAACTCAGTCAATCCTGACATCTAACCAGATGATACAGCTGAATTCAGCCACATCTTATAAGTAAATTCAACCAGTACTTACAGTCATCTTCAGCCATACTTTACAGGTTAATTCAGCTACATTTTGCAGATAAAATTTAACCAAACCTCAAATGGAAATTCTGCCATACACAACAGGTGCATTGTAACTTCAACCAGATCTTACACCTTGCAAGTAAATTCAACCATGCTTTACAGGTAAAATCAGCCACACCTTGCAAGTGAATCCAACCTTGCTTTAAAGGTAAAATCAGCCACACAATACATGTAAATTCTTATTCACCTTACTGTTAAATTCAGACAGACATTTATGGCTCCACAAGCTTGAATAATCTACATGATAATAATATATACATTATATGTTATTCAGGTTTCAGACGGGGTATATAGCGTGACATACCCTGTTTGTTTAGTTATATTTCCTGGGGCGAAGCCGAAGGAAATATGATAAACATCCAGGGTATGTCGCGCTATATACCCTGTCTGAAACCTGAATTACCTTTATATTCTGATGAATAGCCCTAATTAAATGAAATCTGCAGAAAATGTTACTCTTATCAATTTCACCATGTTATTTTCATGTAATGACGTTGTAAATTTCCATGACAACTTATATTACCTGGCAATTTTCCGAATATATGTTGACATTCAAGGGACGTCATCCAATCAAAAGCAGGCTTACATCTGTAAATCGGAATATAATCTAATCTATACTGTTGTAAAAATTAGAATTCTTGCTTTTTTTCAGTGTGAAGATTGATGTATGGCAGTCAACTGCTGGTTTATGTAACATACTGAAAGACATGGACATTTCCCATGTCAAACTGTACAGTGAAAAGAAAGAAGGCAAGTTCATAGATTCAAAGACTGTCAGTATCTAATTACTATAATAAACCGTTTTTGGGCTGATCTAAGATTGAATATCTTTTATCTTGTTTGGAGCTCAGCAAAACTAGTAAATAAGATGTGGAATTTCATACATGAGTGAAAGATATCATGATAATTTTGTTTGAATGTATTTCTTTCCTGCTATCGTATTTTCAGTGTCAGCAAACCCTTGGTGCATTTGAAATGACTGCCATACAAGTATACTTTCATTTGTGAAATCAGACAATTTACATGGTTTGGTCATGGCTAAATCAATAATTATACCCCCCCAAACAAAGTTTGGGGGTATATAGGAATCACCCTATCCCTCTGTCTGTCTTGTCTGTCTGTCCGTCCATGTACCTTGTCAGCACATGTTCTCCTAAACGGCTGCTTGGATTTTGATGAAATGTTACACAGGTATAGTACACCATCTGAAGATGTGCATGAGGTTATATAGTTGCTGTCCGAAATTTTTAAGGGGAGATAATTCGTCTTTGAATATTTTCTGGGAAAAGGGGGATGAATCTTGTCAGCACATGTTCTCCTAAACGGCTGCTTGTATTTTGATGAAATGTAATACAATTGTAGTAAACCATCTGAAGATGTGCATGAAGTAATATGATCGCTGCAGAAATTTTGAAGGGGAGATAATATGTCTTTGAATATTTTCTGGAAAAAGGGGGTGGGGGATGAACGTTCTCCGAAATGGCTGCTTGGATTTTGATGAAATGTTACACAGTTGTAGTACAGCATCTAAAGATTTGCATGAAGTCATATAGTATGTGCTCAAAATTATGAAGGGGAGATAATTCGTGTTAGAATATTTTCCTGAAAAAAGGGGGGAAAAAACCTTGTCAGCACATGTTCTCTTAAACGGCTGCTTGGATTTTGATGAAATGTTACACAGTTGTAGTACACCACCTGAAGATGTGCATGAAGTAATATGGAAATTTTGATGGGGAGATATTCATCTTTGAATATTTTCTAGAAAAAGGGGGATTGGGGGATCCTTTTCAGTGCAGATTTTCCTAAATCAATGCTTGGATATTGATTAAATGTTGCACACTTTTAGTACACTACCTGAAAATGTGCATGAAGTAATATGGTTGCTGTCTAAAATTTTGAAGAGAAGATAATTCATCTTTAATATTTTCAGGAAAAAAAGGGAGGAGGTATATCATTAAGTCCATACTTGTATTGTGACCACATTGTGTACTGTGTCTGCACCTGTATTTTGTCCACACACACTTAAATATACACTTGCTATATTGATTCAGGGTTCAGTCAGCAGGGGATATACCTGGCTGACATTCAGCGACAGCTCTAGTTCCTGTTTGTCTTTACCAGTTTAACAGAATAATAGTTTATTATACTAGACCTTATTAAAGATACCGGATATCTTCCATAAGTGTGAGAAATTTCCTCTTTTCCCGAGTGAAACAAGGATAAAAGACGAGAAATTTCTCACACAGATTGAGGATATCTTGATCTTTAATTTTGGTCAAATATAAGGATCAAATCAAAGGACAGCAAAAGTTGCCATTCCTAGATGAGTTTTTAACCGGGTTTTCCATCAGAAAAATCTGGTTATTAAAATGGTGAAAATGGCGGGCAGCGGGCGGGCGGGTGGCTGCCAAATGGGTACATCATTTGTCCGGAGCAAATCTCCAACAGTATTTGAGACAGAAAGTTTTTATTTTGCAGATCTATTGTACATATATCAAAGGTGTGCATGGTACTTTGATTTTGATTTTTGATAATTTTATCAAAAATATCAGTGGTTGAACTTGGTCATTTTTACGTCAAATTTTTTTTACAATAGGGTACCCTTTTTGTCCGGAGCAAATCTCCTACAGTATTTGAGACAGGAAGTTTTTATTTTGCAGATCGATTGTACATATATCAAAGGTGTGTATTGTATTTTGATTTTGGTTTTTGATAATTTATGTCAAAAATATCAGTGGTTGAACTTAGTTATTTTTACGTCAAATTTTTAACAATAGGGTACCCCCTTTGTCCGGAGCAAATCTCCTACAGTATTTGAGACAGGAAGTTTTTATTTTGCAGATCAATTGTACATATATCAAAGGTGTGCATGATACTTTGATTTTGATTTTTGATAATTAATGTCAAAAATATCAGTGGTTGAACTTAGTCATTTTTACATCAAATTTTTAACAATAGGGTACCCCGTTTG
Source organism: Modiolus philippinarum (assembly GCA_002080025.1). NCBI lineage: Eukaryota > Metazoa > Mollusca > Bivalvia > Mytilida > Modiolidae > Modiolus > Modiolus philippinarum. Next base: position 86,515 of record MJUU01025962.1, on the reverse strand, counting down.
TCCCGAGCAAATCTCCTACAGTATTTGAGACAGGAAGTTTTTAGTTTGCAGATCTATTGTACATATATCAAAGGTGTGCATGGTACTTTGATTTTGATTTTTGATAATTTATGTAAAAAATATCAGTGGTTGAACTTAGTCATTTTTACATCAAATTTTTAACAATAGGGTACCCCGTTTGTCCAGAGCAAATCTCCTACAGTATTTGAGACAGGAAGTTTCTATTTTGCAGATCAATTGTACATATATCAAAGGTGTGCATGGTACTTTGATTTTGATTTTTGATAATTTATGATAAAAATATCAGTTGTTGACCTTAGTCATTTTTACATCAAATTTTTAACAATAGGGTACCCTTTTTGTCCGGAGCAAACCTCCTTCAGTATTTGAGACAGGAAGTTTTTATTTTGTAGTCCAATTGTAGATATATCAAAGGTGAGCATGGTACTTTGATTATGATTTTTGATAATTTATGTAAAAAATATCAGTGGTTGAAATTAGTCATTTTTACGTCAAATTTTTAACAATAGGGTACCCCATTTGTCCGGAGCAAATCTCCTACAGTATTTGAGACAGGAAGTTTTTATTTTGCAGATTAATTGTACATATATCAAAGGTGTGCTTGGTAGTTTGATTATGATTTTTAATAATTTATGTCAAAAATATCAGTTGTTGAACTTAGTCAATTTTACGTCAAATTTTAAACAATAGGGTACCCCTTTGTCCAGAGCAAATCTCCTACAGTATTTGAGACAAGAAGTTCCTATTTTGCAGATTAATTGTACATATATTAAAGGTGTGCATGGTACTTTGATTTTGATTTTTGTTAATTTATGTCAAAAATATCAGTTGTTGAACTTAGTCATTTTTACTTCAAATATTTACCAAAAGGATTTCCCATTTGTCCAGAACAAATATCCTACAGCTTAATAGACAGGAAGTTTTTATAATGCAGATCATTTGTACCTGTATCAGAGGCGGGCACAGTACTTTTATTTTCCATTTTGATTAAAATCCAAGTTGCTGAACTTTCAGAAATGGGCTACTTTGGTGGAAGGTTTAACATTGAAAATTGATAAAAAATTTTAAACTTGTACATTTCAAATATTCAGGGTCAACCCATGTGTATGATATACTGTCCATGTAAAAGAAAACCCAGTTTGCTGTCACATTGACAGCTTTCCTCTTGTCTTTTGTGACATCAAATCTTCCTAGAGAGTTTATTATGGTAACAACTGTTACATCAAACAAATTTCAACATTTTATTGGACATTTTTCTGTGTAGGATAGCGTCACACTATCTTGTCTTTTATCAACTGTCTTACATATACAGAAGAAGTACATTTTAGTGATCTCAACTCTTTAAAATATCTGGAAAAGTAATGGAATCTTGCAGTCAGGGCTTTTCCATTAAAATGCATGTACCAGGGTTGGGAGGCAATTTTCTACTACCCCCACAACCAAGGGTAATGGAGAAAATAAGATACAAAATCGACAAGAACCCACTAGAATTTTTATTTTCTGCCTTCCGACCCTGGTACATCCTTTTTAATGGAATAGCCCAGAGTAAAAAGGCTAGAAAATTTACCTTACAGTGTTTTAATTATTTTGATTGTAAAAATTTTTTGAATCACCTTGGAAACAGACTTTGTGACATAATAAATTATTAATATGGCTGTTCTTTAAGAATTAAAAACAAAAATTGTGCAGCCTTGTTAAAATAAGTTCTTTTTTATTTTTCACGTTGCAGGTTGTGAACCAGTTTTACTAATGGAAGACACCATGGTAGCAGGATTTGTTCCCCTTTTGAGTGCACCAATAGAAATATCATATGTACACAAACTTGTTGATAAGGTATATTTTTATTTTCTATTCACAATCTAGTTATGCTCAAATTTATTGAATGTGCATGTGATGATAAAATTATTATTTGTTTAAGAAATAATCTATAGGGTTGTAATGATTTAAATAAAGAATCTATCCTTTCAAGTCATTGATTATCATAGTTCTACTGTTGAAAGGGTTTAACTTCAAAAGTTCGAGACAGTAGAACTATGATAATCAACGACTTGCAAATGATAGATTTTATTTCTCAAATTCTAAAATTAATGACATTTTCATGTGTTTTAGTTTCTACCCCGCTATGGGCCTCTACAATCAAAACTGCGATGTCACCAGATATGAAATTTACATTACATGGAAATCAACAAAAGCAAATCGATCAAAGTTAAAGGGTTACGTCTGTCAAGTTATTTACTTCTACAATGCCAAATAATTGTGAATCTTAAAGTCACTGAGTTTTAAGTGTAATAGTACTGCTTTAATTAAGATTTGGTAAACTGTTTTTCTACAAATAGCTCATTTGTACTGTAAAGAATTTATTTCTATGATAAAAATTACTGTCCTTTGTGTATGTGTAATAGTTCTTGGTTACATTTATTGAATAAATGAATGAATCTTTTTCTGGCAAGTAAACAGTCTTTCAGCTACAATCATCCTCCAGATCAAACATTGATACAATGAAAACTCTGTCTTGTACCAAGCTTAAACACAATAAGCTGTTATTTTAAATGTGCTAGCAGAGAAAGTGACAGTTTGCAGGAAAATTAATAGTGTTTTATACGAGGCCATATCAAAGATAAGGGATATCTTCCACAAGTGTGAGAAATTATGTCTTTTCCCAAGTAAAAAGAGGGTAAAAGACGTAGAATTTCTCACACGAGTGGAAGAAATCCCGATCTTTAATTATTGGTCGAGTATAAGAACCTATTTTTTCTGTAAAAAATACAATAACCAACCCGAAAAAATGTAAATCTTGCCATTTCTGGTAGAGTTCTCAATTGTGATGTCAATTCATCCATGGAGTTTATTGTGGTAACAATTATGACGTTGAACAAATCGCAATGTTGGATTGGACAATTACCTGTGTAAGACAGCTTCACGTGACCCTGTCTTACATGAAAAAGATCCATTTACAGAAGAAACATGTATCTGTTGCTAAGCTGAACAATTTTTCTTTTTATCTTAAATTCCTAGTTCTTAGAGGAAATGCAGTTGATTTTTAAGCTGTACAATCTTTGTTCTTGTCCCAAGCATTAAGTTCTGTGAGAAAATGCAGAAAATCATCCTTGGATCAAACTTGCACTTGAGAAAATCATGATAACCATTCCAATACTTTAGACAGTTTAGTATATTTTTCAATGTACGTATCTATTCTATTCATTATTTTTACAGGAAATAGCCCAAGACAGTCTTAGAATTCAGAAATTACAATTATTTGGTGATTATTTGTGCGGTATAGAGCCTCCAATGTTATCGTATGATGTTGAGAAGAAGGAGTACTACTCTATAGCCTTATCTGTGGAGGAATCTGAAGATAAAAATAAACCATCATTATCAGCTGAAGAATGGTCAGATGTATGTACCATTTAAATCGTAGATGTCAAGTCTTCCTTTTCAAATCATATGCAAAAATTAGAAGTGCCACATCACATTCCATCTACATTGTTCCCCATTTAGATTTTTATGCCCTGCCACGAAGTCTGTACGTCCGTACGTCCCGATGTTAAGTTTTGCATTTAGGTCCATATATTGGCAACCTCTTGTGGTATTCTGATAATATTACATCAGTACATGCACCTTGATTAGTACTAACAGATTCACCAACAATTAGGGATCAATGACCTACATTTTACGCTTAAGTGACTTTGGTTTAATTTTGCTTTAAAGTCCATTTATCAACAACTACGCATTATAACAATATGATGTTTCATCAAATTAATAGCCTTGATGAGTACTACTGAAAACATTGACAGTTAGGTGGCTTTGACCTATATTTTATGCTTGAGTGACTTTTGTTAAATTTTGCGTTAAAGTCAATTTCTCAACAACTACACATTATAACAATATGATGTTTCATCAAATTAATTGCCTTGATGAGTACTACCCAAAACATTGACAATAAGTTGGCTTTGACCTACATTTTACGCTTGAGTGACTTATACTAAATTTTGTGTTTAAGTCCATTTCTGAACAACTATACATTATACCAGAATGATGTTTCATCAAAATGATGACCTTGATGAGTACTACCCAAATTATTGATAATTAGGTGGCTTTGACCTATATTTTACGCTTGAGGGACTTTTGTTGAATTTTGCATTTAAGTCAGTTTCTAATCAAGTAAGTACATTTTTGTATGCTATTCCAATGTTGTTGCATCAAAATAAATCAACTTGATGAGTACTATCCAAATTAAGGCCAATTAAGTGTCTTTGACCTACATTTTACGCTTGCATGACTTTTGGTAAATTGTGTGTTTTACATACCCGTTTTAACAACTACAAAGCATATCATTATGATGTTTCATGAAATTATTACTCATATTTGTGAGAACTTCCCAATTTTTGGACAATTTGTTGACTTTGACCTCCATTTTATGCTTGAATGACTTTGTTAAATTTTTGCCTTAGGCCCATTTCAAACATTTTTAATTGGTGAATACTACATTATTCATGGTTAATTTAATAACCTGACTAATATTTAATGTTTAAAAGACTTAAGTATGGTATTTTTGTTAATTTCCATTATTCAACAAAAGTTTATTGAACTATCATCTGTAATGGTACTTCCTGATGATTCTGTGACCGGGAACTAATTATTATGCCTGATTGACTTAGGTTATCTATTGTGATAGATTTGTCGGCGGAGCATTGCGTGCCTTATAAACATATTCTCTAGTTTATACCTGGTAAAGTATTTGAAGGACCAAAAATTTATATTTCTTCTTGGCCAGGTCCAAAGTCCTATTTGCATTCCCTTTGATTGTTGATCTTTTTCTTGACCTTCAAAAGAAAACAGGGTCATAATAGCTTATAAAATGTACCTACCACATATACAGTACTATTGCTAAAGGATCTTATCAGTACATGTATCAATATTGTTTTTGTGACTTTGGATGAAACAAATTACAATTTTTCTTTAATATCAATTAAAGCAGTTTAGTCTGAAAAGTACAGTTATTGGATAAAATCACATCAGACTTTTAAAATATTACTATATATTTTTATTGGAAGAAAAAAACAAAGCTTTTAGACAATTACCAAAACAACCAAAATATACATGTAACCACCCGGATAATTCTTGCTATATAGTTCTTTTTTTAGTTGAATTTCCTTTCAAAAGGACTAAGTAATTATAGTCATTGGATGCATCCAATATTCTCAAAATCTATGCTTCCAATTGATATACTTGTAAATATTCACCTTTAATATGTGAACAGGATGAGGAAGTTATAATAGAAAGTGAAGAAGAGATTATACATGACGATGACGATGAACATGTGAAAGAATTAAAAGTGAAAAAACATAAACTGAAGCAGATGAAGGAGGAACAAGAAAAACATAAAGAGAATGTACAGGTAAATATACATGTATAGAATTGTACAGGTAAATGTACATGTTTTAAAACTGTACTGGTAAATGTACACATATAGAGAATGTACTGGTAGATGTGCTTGTATGGAAAATGCACACATAAATAAACATTAATGAAATAAAATGGAGGTAAAAATACTTTGTACATGTATCTATATGCATGTGTTTGCACATGTCAATACGGGACTTTTAAATCGTGTTCACTCAGGTAACAGATCTATTTTTATATGTAACAAATCAATACATGAATACATTGAGAAGGAATCACTAATTAATGAACACTGATGAGCTAAGGTTGATTTATATTTTATTTACTCGATTTGTAGCACTTCAGGTTAATTTTTTTTTTTGTCAATTAAAATTTAGTTAAAAAATTGTCATATACATGTAGGAAAAATTATAAATGCACTTCATTTTCATAAATAGCTTGTTTTCTGTGTGATTTACAGTAGAACTTTGATGGCTCAAACTGCAATAACTCGAACACCACTGATGCCTCGAACCCTTTTTCTGGTCCCATGGGTCAAATTTAAACAAAGTTTGACCTCGATAACTCGAACACCTCTTTAGCTCGAACTGTTTTCATCGGTCCCTTGGGTGTTCGAGCCATCGAAGTTCGACTGTATATTTATTTCAGTAGGTTTAGAAAGCCACTTTTACTTCTTACTCTTATCTGAGGCGAGCCTTTCCGCCTTCAATCACACGAAGTTCCTATCTCAAAAGTCCCGTATTCATATGTAAGAAAAAGTATATGCAGTTAAAGATGTATGTAAAAATGTAAAAGTACAAAACAATGGCAGTAGAATATGAATTATCCAAGCACAAGTAGATGTCAGGATTTGTCAAATTTTTGGTGTGTGGAAGATTTTTAACTATTTTTTATTCCATTGGTGTCGGGCTGACACTTGACAAGAAATATTACCACAAATCTGACTAAAGCTACTTTTCTTTTCAGAAAATAATAGATAAGAATCGTCACCATTGTATAGAACTGGAGATACACCCGATATTTCTGGTACCTGATACTAATTGTTTTATTGAACATCTCTCTGGAATGAAGAAATTAATCCTGTCAAAGAAATATACAATCACTGTTCCATTGATTGGTAATTATATGTGTTTAATACATCTGTATTTAAATTAGTATAGACTTGTATGTTTATATATTTTCAGGAACTTTGTTATAAAATTCATGAAGTACTGAAATTGTATTAGCAATTCATGAAAAAGTATGGAATACCAAGCATCAGGTGAATGTAAATACATGTACATGTACATCACATTATGTGTTATACAAAAAAAGAGGCTTGTATTATCCACACCTTTTTATGCTAGAAAGCATTTAGGGAGTTGAGGGTGTGGATATACACCCTTATATGACTTGAGGAATTGTCCAGAGTTCCCTGAAGATCACCTGTTTGTCACAGTTCAAATAAAACAGATTGTTGTTAACAAAGTATGACTTGGTATATAGGTTGTTATGAATTGAAAAAAATGCCTTACAGTTCATATAAAAAAATAGCGTCTTTCCACAAAAAAAAAATTTTCATGTCACCACGATGAGTATTTCATCATCAGCCAACCACATTATCAGTGAAGTGCTGATTTAGTTGACAACGAGCTATTTATATTAAATTTACACCGACAATGTTCCACTTGCTAAAGATGTAAAAAATGATGTTAAAGTGTCCCATATTTTTATTCCACAACAGTTTATAAGAATTGGATGACTTTGAAGTATCAAATAAAATGTTAAAAAAAACATAGACATGGCAGTCAGCACAAAATTTGTGACGATTTTTCATTGCACATGAACTTCCTTAAGGATGAAAACAATTTTATTTTTCTCCGAATTAGGTTGTGTTTGGACCTCATCAAATACTTCGTAGAAGGCTTCAGATAAAGTAAATAAAAAACTTGTGCACTTAATGAACTATGAAAATATTGATTTACAGTTACAAATTAACTAAGATCTTACCCATCTCTACTTAGATATTGTTAGTCAAAGTCAAAGAGTATTATACATATAAATGTTTTTTTCTGGATTTTCAAGGTCAAAAAGACCCTTGGGATTATCTACAAATGGGGATAATACATGGCTTTAATGGTAGTTATGTTCATTGATAGGGGTTTGTATTTGTACATGCATAACTCCAGTTGCGAAATGTTATGCCACATTTCTTAGTACTTTTCAGGGATGGCACTGGGCTTTGCCAATGTCGCAATTTGCAATTTTAGTTTCATTCTGGTGACAAAAAATCGTTCCTAGCGATTTTTTTGGCGACAACGTTTTTCAATCAACCTTCCGGTGTTTTTAGTTCACCTGGCTATGCCAGGGTGAGCTTTTGCCATCACTTGGCGTCCGGCATCCGTCGTCTGTCCGTCCGAAGTAAACTTTTCATTCAAAGATCTTCTCCTCTGAAACCACTGGGCAAATTGGAACCAAATTTGGTCACAATAGTCCTTGGGTGGTCCCCTTTAATAAAAAAGGTATCCGGCAGGTCCGTACCTCATCCAAGATGGCTGCCAGCGGGGAACGTAGTTTTAACATTGGACCCTATGGGTAAACACATTCAAAGATCTTCTTCTCAGAAACTACTAGTCCAATTATAACCAAACTTAGTCACAATGGTCCTTAGATGGTCCCTTCCAAAAAAGGTATCC
>MJUU01025962.1:66513-76581 GCA_002080025.1 Modiolus philippinarum | reverse complement strand
TTTTAACATTGGACCCTATGGAAAAGACATTCAAAGATCTTCTTCTCAGAAACTAACAGTCCAATTATAACCAAACTTAGTCACAATGGCCCTTAGATAGTACCTTCCTAAAAGGGTATCTGGCAGGTCCATCCCTCATCCAAGATGGCTACCAGCGGGAACATAGTTTTAGCAATAGACCCTATGGAATATACATTTAAAGATCTTCTTCTCAGAAACTACTAGTCCAATTGGAACCTCTGCCCAAATTTTTGAATTTTTATTTGAATTGTGGTCTGAATGTTTTAATTTCAGCAACATGTTTTACCTTGATTATAAGGGGAACCCCTGCCCAAATTATTTTTTGAATGGTGTTCTGTTATGGGTTGTAATGGAAGGTGGAGCTTTCGGTTGCCATGGAAACGAAACAAGAACACTGTAATTTTAGGAAAAAAGGGTATTCTGTTAAATTTTGTGTTTCCTATTGGAAATACCTTTTATTTATGTCAGCCATGGTCCAGGTAAGTGATCCAGGCTCTTGAGAGCCTCTTGTTTGGTTTAATATTACTTCTTATTTTCATAAATGTTCATGAAAACAAATGGATTAAATTACACAATAATGGATTTGAGTTAATTCCCCTTTTCTGTGTTATAAAAACAAAATTGAAGAGGATTTCGAGTGTTACTTTTTACTAAAAACTGTATATCAATTCTTATAAAATGAAAAATTGAACTCCTTTAAAGACATTATAATGAAGTTTACCAAACTATATGCAAATCATAATTTTGTATAATACTTTTATTGATATAATGAAAGTTTAACTATTTATTTGAAACTTGACAAGATTAAACCAATTACACCAACACATTCAAAGACCTCTCATCAAGAAGTCTCTAAAGACATATTTCTCTGTGAACTAAGAGAGGGTTAGTTGAAAGTAGCTCTGTCATTCCACGCAATACAGCAAAGCAAGTAAATGATTTAAGAAGAAAAATCATTTTTTGTAGGGGGAATAAAACATCTCTCTGCAGATGAAACATAAACGACTTTGAGATTAAAGGAAATAACTATGAAAAGTTTGAAATTAGTACCCGCAAAAGGCAGCAAACAATTCAAACCGAAACAGCAAAGCATGTAAATGATAAAAGAATGTGTACCACCGAAAATAGAACTTTTCATTTAGTGTGGAAGAAAGGCAGCACAAAAGTCCATGGTCCCTCCTAGAAAATCAATTAATAGGGTGCTTCCTAATTGGTGCCAAATTTTTGCAATTGGCGACAAAAAATACAAGTTGGCGATTTTTCTGGCAACAGATATTTAGAAGCCAGAGCCATCCCTGCTTTTGTTTCATGTTGGCATTTTGAAGTTTTATTCTAGAATCATCTTCATTATCCCTGCCGCAACGAAATGCGGGGATATGGTAATGCAGGGCGTCCGTCCGTTCATGCGTGTGTCTGTCTGTCTGTTTGCCTTGTAAGCGCTCTGGCAAGTTTATTTCTCATTGGATTTGAATACTATTTATACAGTAGCTTTAGTTCAAGGATACCCTGAGCGAGTTCAAAGATGAGTCCTATTCGAATATTTTTGTAGGAGTTATGCCCTTTTTAACTTAGAAAATTGACAAAATATCCTTGTAAGGGCTCTAGAAAATTTATTTCTCATTGGATTTGGATAATATTTACACAGTAGCTTAAGTTCCAAAATGCCTCAAGCGAGATTAAAGATGAGCCCTGTTTGAGTATTTTTGTAGGAGTTATGCCCCTTTTTAACTTTGAAAATTGACAAAATATCCTTGTAAGCTCTCTAGAAAATTTATTTCTCATTGGATTTGGATAATATTTACACAGTAGCTTTAGTTCTAGGATGACTGGAGGGAGTTCAAAGATGAGTTCTATTCGAATATTTTTGTAGGAGTTAGGCCCCTTTTGAAAATTGACAAAATATCCTTGTACGCGCTCTAGAAAAATTATTTCTCATTATATACTGACCATCAAAAGAAACGCACCACCAACGTGTATTTCTTTGTATCTTAAAATTCAAATGCAAATATCTTTTCAAATACTTGTTAGAACATATCAAAAATTTTACACGTTGTTGCTGTAATCAGTCTAACAAAATTCTGAAAAAATGAAAGAATTTTGATATCTCACTTTTAATTTCTCAAAAAATCACTTTTTTCACCAAAAAATGCAAAAATGACTCAAAACAATAAAAGTTCAACTCTTTGTACTCCTAACTTTAAGAAATGGCCAGGAATAACTCCTTTGATAATTCTGGACAATAAACTTTACAACAAGGCCATTTTAAGGAAAGCAACTCTTAGACTTTTGTTTTCGTACACTTTCCATACAAATTGTTGCTGCTGCTTCATAATGAAATTTGGTTAGACAAAAAATGACTTGTGTGTTTCAGACCTTTAACATTTAATAAAACTAGATAAAGAATTAAAAAAGTATTAATATATTGAAGCTGAGCAGCATTAAAATTTGGTGCGTTTCTTCTGATGTTCAGTAGATTTGGATAATATATGTATACAGTAGCTTTTATATCTATGATGCCTCAAGTGAGTCCTAAGACGAGTCCTGGTTTAATATTTTTGGAGTAGTTATGCCCCCTTTTAACTTGGAGAATTGACAAAATATACTTGTAAGCGTTTTAGCAAATTTATTTCTCATTGGATTGGGATAATATATATACAGTGCTTTTAGTTGATGAATACCTCAAGTGAGTTCTAAGATGAGTCCTGGTTAATAATTTTTGTAGGAGTTATGCCCCTTCTTAACTTAAATTTACCTCAAATATGTGGGGTTTCAAATTGCTGGAGTGGTAGGGATATATGGCTATGCATAGGCCTTGTTTAATTTACAACAGTTTTATTTGAACTTCGATGAAACATAGTTACATTTTGCAAATGTTAAAAACTTTAAAATGATCTACATTTAACAGTGATAAATGAATTAGATGGACTGGCAAAAGGGAGTAAAGATGGACAATACAGTACACCTCAACATGCCAATAAAGTAAGGAAAACTGCAGAAGAAAGTGTGGAGTTTTTAGAAGCTGAATTTGAGAAGAAAAATTCTCATTTAAAAACTCAGACCTCTAAAGGAAATATATTGGAAACCATAGCATTTAGGAGTGAGGAAAGTGAAAGTGGAACGGTAAGTAGGTCAAGGCTAAATGTAACTAGGTTATGGGGTCACTGTATTGGAAACTATAGCATTCAGGAGTGAAGAAAGTGAAAGTGGAATGGTAAGTAGGTCAAGGCTAAATATAACTAGGTTATGGGGTTACTGTACTGGAAACTATAGCATTCAGGAGTGAGGAAAGTGAAAGTGGAACTGTAAGTAGGTTAAGGCTAAATATAACTAGGTTATGGGGTATCTATATTATTAAAAGAAAAAAATGAGACAAAGGTAAATGTCAATAAGACTGCAACCTGTACATCTACGCAAACAACCATCAAATTGTAATGACAATGCAAAAAGGATAACTATCCTCCAAATTTGGTATATGTGTCTTGCTAAGATATTGATTCCAACATGATGGTCTTTTATATTGTAGAAATTGTGTTAGAATTCATTTAATCAGCACTATCAGTCTGAAATAACTGAACGATAAACACTTGTACTTGAATGTAATGAAAGATAGAACATTATATCTATTGAAGACTGTTATAATGAGCTTGTTTACATTTTGCTAATTTAAATGTACTATTATACATGTAGTTCTATATTATATATTTTCCTTTTCTATCTGTTTCCAGGGTAACAATGATGACATCATCCTGTCTAGTTGTTTACATTACTGTAAAGATAAAGCCAGAGAATTCATGCCTAAAGAAAAAGGTGAGAGTAGCAGTATTTGCGGTTTGATTTTGATGACTTAGTTCCTTAAATTCACTGTGATGGCATCTACAATTCTGTCCAATTATTCTGCCCACTTAAGCTTTGGGTTAGCAAATTGCTGTAATATCTCATGAATTGTAATATAGTTTTCATTGAAAGTTTAAAAAAAAAAAATATTGAACTGCATGCTTGTGAACTTATATTAACTAAAAATCATGGTGAAAAGCATGCAAATTAATGAAACATGTGACTTACCCGTGTACATGCTATTTGACCTTGTAAGATAAATCTGCCCATGTGCAGGAAAAATGATAACTCACAATTTTTGAGAGAAGCACCACCTTCTTATTGTAGTGTCAGCTTTTGAATGTTAATCAGATGACTATAAACATTGGAACATGTGCTTATTGCATTGACATTGTCTGGATAAGAATAAACTACGACTATATATTAGGGTTATGAAAATTAATACCCACCAGAAATTTATAAATCTCTGAGAAGCTGAGTTGTTTGCAAACAGTGCATAATGTAGATGAAGTTTTCAGTTGATATATGTAAGTAATGTGCGCAGAAATGGCAGAAATGTGATGGTTGGCGGACTCTATTGTCATATTAACTGATCAAAAAGCATGACACCATAGATTTTCATGCTGCTCTGCCATATCAGTCCTTATAATAGTTTATATTTGCGACATCACCAAGGGTTTATGATTGCAATAAACAAGCCCAGGTAGAACACTAAGATCAAATGCTTCCAGAGTTATGCCCCTTTTGTAATGTTGAAACAATGTTTCCTAAATTGATAAATGTAGCAGAAAAGATTTAACTACAAAATCAAAAAAAGAAGCCAACATGAAAATATCTTTATTACAAGGAAGTATATATTGTCAACACCTGAAATTACTTGCTGTTCATTGCTTGACATTTACAATTTAGAAAAAAAAAACGATGGTACCTAATATTAGCAGTCAAGATAGTAAAAGCCCTGGTTTAGTATATTTCAAACTTAGAAATAGTTCAATTTCATATTGATATGATAGTCAAGCAGAAATTAAAGTGAAAGTATGTCCATTTTGACAATTTCTGTCTCATTGTGACATATAAATTAACATTTAGAAGATCCTTATCTAGAAGAAACAAATTGTCTGGTATAGCACTTGAAATAAACTAAAACACAAAAAAAGTAATGCGAAATTCAATGAAGAATGGAGCAATATACAAAAAGGGAGGTTTTTGTCTTAACAAAAATCATTCATGATTTACAATTACAGATGGACCAGTCAGGTTGTATAGAGATGTAGTGCTGTTAACTGATGACAGAAATCTCCGACTGAAGGCACATACTCACAACGTTCCAGTCAAAGATGTACCATCTTTCATGCATTGGAGTAAAGTTACCTGATCAAGTAGTTATCCATTCACAATGGTGCTGATCATTCTGCCCGGGATAACTGGATCACTGTATACCATTACAGGCAGATTATTCTGTAGTGGTATGCATGGAAGCAACTCACCCACAGAGAAAAAAAAAAATCCTCGCATTATTTAGTCTGGTGTTTCACGACATGATTCCCTGCAAATATTTTGCTGAGTGAAATAAATATAGCTTAATGAAGTCTACGAAAAAAATCTTTCCATAATTTGTTTAGATGTATATGGCGTTGACTTTTGTATGAAGTCAGTTGTTCAAAAGGAGTGTTTTTCAACATAAAATATTCAACACAGGAGTGGGATATATATATTCCGTGTTATATTTATTTGTGTAGTTTTTTGACTTGTTGAACTGATAAAAGACAGTGATGTAGTGACCTTTGACCTTATTAACTAATGAACTGTGATTATCACAAGTTTATATAATAAGTCGTTTATGTTGATAGTTTATACATATTTTAGATAATATTTTTTTTACTGATCAACAGTTGGATTACAGTCTTAGTATTAATCAATCGCATACCATGGATATGGGTTTATTCTTTTATGCAGGTTGAAAAGGTAAATTTTGAGGAGTGTTAAGTTAGTATTTGAAGGTATTTTGGTGCACATATAGAGCTATTCTTAAAGGTCAATTAAATATTAGTTATATTTAATTATTATCAATAAGTTTGTTATGTTTATTAAGACAGTTACACAAACTAGTATTTTAAACAAGTGTCAAATGCTAGAAAAAAAAATGAAATCAGCAGAAGACAACTGCAAGCTTTTTTGACAGTAAAATATCTTAAAATCTTTGTATATATAAATGTAATTAATTATTCAGCTAGTACATTTTTTATCATTTTGCACTTTAAATGCATACCTGCACAATGTATAAATCTATTGTAAATTCAGATATTGTGTTTTTGTCGAGCCTTTGACACAGGTTGAAAAAGGCTAGAGTTAAGTTATGGTGGTTCTGATGGCAACAGTTGCATCCACAATTGTTTAAGTTTTATCTTGTGTCTGTTTTACATCAACAACTGATGGTAGCCCATTGATATTTGGTATACAGTTGCATTAGCATCAGTACAGATCAGTTTCAGTGGCTTTTGATGTCTATGCCCTAGCAGTCATGCTCCACTTACTTTGAATTTGTGCATTGTTTATCAAATATTCAAGTTTTATCTTGTGTTTGTTTAATATAAACCACTTATACCCATTGATATTTGGTATGCAGTTGTATTAGCATCAGTACAGCTCAGTTAAAGTGGTATTTTATTTCGATGCCCCCACATTCACAATCAACTGACATGGAAAATGTTCACTTTTAAATCAGTATCATACAATTGACTAAATAATGAAATGATGTGGTTTCCAGCTTATTTGCATGTATTTGTAGATTTTGATAATTAAACATACAATAAAAGGTTATGGAGTAAATACATATGGGACAAAGTCTCTACAAATATATGGTAAGATAAAGCAATGGAACAACGCTTTTATTTTTTGTTCTTCATTTTGAAGTCACCATGAGGTTTTTAACAATGAGCTTTGCTCTTGCCTCACAGTAAGTTCAAGGCGGCTTCTAGCATCGGTTTGAACAGAATTCATTGCTAGATGTCGAGCAATGCCACATCCATGCTATTGCACTCGTGAATGCAGGATTGTCAACAAATATAAAATAAAGTTTTCTAATACCATATAATTAATCAAACTACATCCATCCATATTTGATGAATTCTAATCAGAACTGAATTGTTCAAATGTTTTTAGATTTTAACATGATATTTAGGGCTACCATACACTTTTGGATTTCAGAGTCATAAGAAAAACTTCACAGGTGATGACCTAGACTTGAAAATAGTGATGTTCTTTGGTTAGAGGCTAAAATGTATGATGTCTAAGAACCAGAATAGAAATTCTATAATTTTTTTTTTACATCTGATAATTGTACATGTTTGTATTGATGTAAGTTATATACAATAGGTCATGGTTTTAACAGTCACTTTTTGTCGCTTAAGGCCACTCAATAACAATTCCCAGATTCTTGTTCAACTTTTTGAAAAACTAAGGATTAGCTGGCAAATGTTTTGTTTTTTCAGTTTCTGTGGAAAATGCTGTAAATTTTAAAGAAATCAATCAAAATTTAGCCAAAAATCAATATCCATGTTTTAAGGTTTGGACAAAGTTACTAAAATGTTGAAAATTGCACTTTAAAACTTTCATTGTTTATTAAATTTTTGATAGGTTGATATTTATTTTTCCATCATGTTATCATTTCTGACTTTTTGTGTAATATTTAGTTAATGCTACTGTAATATAACGATGATTCTAGGATACTATTTTGTCCAAACCTTAAAACATGGATATCCAATCAACATGTGCTGGTCCGTTTGCTGTGCTTCCTAGTCCCATTTATAAACATGCATTTGTATAGCAAAATAGTTTCTATTGAAACAGTGAAAAAACAGACATTTTCTTTGCAAATTCTGATGTCAAGGAAATACATTTACTCATCAGATCTTGAGGTCCCAATAGGGATAAAGGTATATCGACTGCTTCTATAGAACACAAGAGATTGAAAACGACCTAATTTTTTTTATCGAGATATACATGTATACATTTAAGCAGAAATATTTGTTTTCTTGTTTATTTAGCTGTGTCGTATTTGTATGTTTTAATATTGTCTAAATTGTACATATCAGTTTCATTCATGTTTTTAAAAAAAAAATATTGTAAGAATATTGTAGTACATGCACAGTGTATAGACCTAAATATCTATTGTTGAAGTTTTTGGATTTGAGTAGCATTGGCTTTAAACAGATATTAATAAATTGGGCTTTGAAGATAACACTCCTACCTTGAATCGTCCTTGATTAATTATATAGTGGGCTATGTTGGTATATGGATAAACTAGAGGGTGCACTCTCTTTACTAGATAAGTAATTAAGTGGACTATATAGTTTAATGGATAACCTATTAGATGGCAATTCCCATATGATATCTCTGTATATGGCTTAAGGTGAAAAAGGTTTGCTTAAGCTTAAAATGCTTTAGAAGGCTGAAAAAAAAGAGGGTGTTCTTGAAGTTCTTCTAGAGGTTTGTACTAGTCTGTAAGTGGAAAACAAGATATATTTAGCAAAAAGAAAGAAAAAGAAACAAACAAAGGAACTTTTGTAATTGTGATAAGAGCAACAAGTCAGCCTTGATTTATTCTAGTCTTACTTCTGTATGGAGGCAAGGGAACACCTGCTCATAATAACCTTATCCAGAATTGATCAAGGTCAATGAGAAATAATTTCATTTAACTCTTATTTGATGGCTACAGAAACATCTTGGCATTTCAAAATAGCAACAAGTTCCAGTTGATACCATCTAAAAATGACAGTGATTAAGTATGCATCTATAAATGATTGGACTAGCAGTTTTAAAGAAGATCTTTGAATGTGTCTCCCATAGGGTCGAATGTTAAGCTATGTACCCAGATGGTGATAGTTTTGTTTTTATGCACTGTACAAGTGTGATATATCATTGAAAGCATATCACTGAGACAAATTTCCGAATTTCACATGGTTGGGTGTAATTTGTATTACTTGCTCTATATACTACTTTGTTACTCATGTATCACTGTCTTCCAAGACCTACTAAATTCGAAAAGGAGGGGCACTTATTAAGTAGGACAAAATTCTGTTCTTGTAATGAAATTCTTTGATCATTCATAAGTGCACAATGTAATCAATATATAAATGCTTCAACTATCCAAATCTTTGATGAACAGAAGAAAAGAATAAGGTGGATCAGTTGTATGTACAGAAATTTAAACGTAAACATGATAACTCTATTGTTTACATCCGGAAACTAGGACGCATACACATGCTCAATTGATTAAAAGCAAATCAATGACTGAAAACATATGAAATAAATATTGAAATTACGGTTTCAAGTTGGAATTTCAAAAGAACGTTCAAGTATTTCAACAAAGTTAAAGGTGGGGCGCTTAATATGAGGATTACGGTAATCAATGAGACCATTATGATGGTAGAAACAAAAGATGTCACTTCAGATAACTTATTATTATTCTAATAAAATCAATATTGTTTATTACAATATACATGTACATGACTTTTCCAAAAGTTGAATACATTGTTCTGTCTAAAATAATGACCCCACTGATTTGCACTTGACATACAGTGTTTCTTACTAAGAATTCAATATATCTTTTTTCAATAGAGATTGAAATTTGTTAAACACAATAACAAAGTTGGGGAAGATCTACTGTGAAAACATTAAAATTGGTGAAGAATTTCAATTTTTGTTGTTTTTATGATATTTTTAACATCTGGTTTACATACTTATTCATGCAAGTCACACACCTAGTTTGTAGAACATGTACAAAAATTATATAAGAAGAGAAATACAATTTTATACTTTTTCTTATTACATTCCTTGGCCAAGGTAACAAAATCTTGTGTACAGTGTACATATCGAACCATGTGACATAGGAATTTTTGAAAAATAAATGAATGATCTTGAGTAGTGTTTGGAAGTTAAAGATCTATATTTATTATAAAATCATTTGTATATATTATAAAGATGGAATCCTGCAAATGCATGTACGGCAATGAATTTTATATGCATACCAGTATAATGAATGAAAAGAGGTTTTTGTCTATGTACTATCAGTATAACAGGCATCAGAAGTACCTATGAGACAATCTTATTAGGTACAATTTACATTTATATACTGGTTAGACACCTTTCAATTCTATTTTTATAATTGGTAAGAATTTTTTGCACAACCAAAAAATAATGTGTTTTCCCTAC